>JAQHQX010000413.1:0-13336 GCA_034694425.1 Arrhopalites sp. Gr-Col-00791
ACGTGGAGACGTGGATTTTACTAACGTCGACGTGGACTCCCGACGTGGACGTGGCGACGTGGGTTTTACTAACACCCAACTTGTGCCTAATTATTCCCTGTTATGATATCATAACCAGGAAGGGCGAACCTGTTTGGAAAGGAGACTCCAACAAATCTAATTGTTGCATTTTTAGGCTATATTTCGGCCCACTCTTTAGTTCCCTCGAATGCGGGAATTTATTTACTCTTTGGAATGTTGGACATTTGTTTGTTTATACCTTTTACAAATGCAATCACAAACTCAGCCTCCAGCTTTGTAAAACTCATTCTGCTGACGCTTGAATTCAGATTAGTTTTCGCTGAAATTGTTGACTATGCAAGTAATGAGAACAATGAGTAGAATCAAAGTTAGATTGCCAATGATGATATTTTATTCGTAAGAAATAGTTTTATATTGTAGCCAAGTCTTGTTGGGACAAAAATTGGCTACACCGTAGGTCATGGTGCTCAAGAACAAGTTTTTGTAGTTGGGCTTCATGACAATGATCCATTTATTATAATGGATAGTAAGAAAATGATCAGAGTTGTTCAGTTAGTTACTTGATTGGAATACAAACGAGATTTTACTTTAGAAAATGTAAATTAGGATGCAATTTGGTTACAATGATTTCCTATTATATTATAAATGAGTAAAATGTTGTATGTCAACTCTCCATTCGCAATATGGAAAAAGTTACAATCGTATGGAGCGAAATACGTATATCGGATCAAGGAGGAAAAGTTCCAAATGAGCACAGCCAAAACACGTCCGCATTATCGTCATATGGTGGATGATAATGCATTGGTATTTGCTCGTGGTCTCGCTACCGTTTTCTTTTGTTCCTGCCTAAGTTCACGCGTCCACCTAACGCTGGTATAATTTTTAATTAAACTTTTGTAAAATTGAATTTGGAGAGTGTGCGTCGAACAAAGGATCTTTCTTTCAAACCACACTGCCTTGGCAAGTATTTCGTTTAGAACGTCAACTTTGTTTTGCTCAAATAAAGCAAAGTTCATAAGGTTGTAGAGAGATTTGCAGTAGGAACAATTTTGAGTCTCAATCAGAGTTTGCGTGGAGGCATCAGAAGTCTGAGACAAAAATCCCCAGTACCGAGGATTTTGACTGTTTCTGAATTGGCCTCTTTGATTATTCTACGATAAGGATCCAATCTTTTTGTCTGGACTATTTTTGGGAATGGACGAAACGGTTGATCAACAAAAACTGAACGATCGGTTGATTCTCTTGAGCAACTAATAATTGATTTGGTGGCTCATTTACAGCGGGGTTTATCTCGGCGTCAACATTCGCCGCTCCTTCTTCGGGCAATTTCTGCATTGTCCATACTGTATGGATTTATATCAATTTCTGGAATCAAATCTTCGTCTAAATATTTTGATGCGGATATAACTTTGAAACTTACTGCGAAGGAGCTTACCAATTTATAAACTCGCCAACAAGCAATTTAAATTGTTTTCAATTTTTAAACCCACCCATGGAACATCTTCTTGTTAGAAAATTTATTTACAAACGTTTTGGGTTCCAATTTTGGTAAAATAAAAAAAATACGAACAATTAAGATTATTTTCAATATTCGAGAATAATCATCCAACATGTATTGTTAGGGAATTAATTCGAAAATATTTGGCACAAAATTTGCACGAAAACGACCAAAGGAACTTAGTTCCAAATTTCGAAAATATAGACATCAACTAATTAATTGCAATCCACAAAATCTTCCTGCAATTTATGAAGAGGACAAAACATCTCTTATTTGTTTCAAAACTAATATTAGGAATATTAGGAATTAAATTGAATTGATTGGGCACTCCATATTCCGTATTCAAGTACAAACAAAATTAGAATTGGCATGGTACAATTTGTAGTAACCGCAACTTTTCACACTCAAAGTGTGACACCAGAGGTTTCCACATGGTTTAACACAAATGATTTAACCTGGAGCTGTTATTGTGATTTCGCCAGTATTTTGCTCCACCGAGTAGCAATCGATGCCCTCCGGTTTTAGGTACTTGGAATCCAGGCAAAATTCCTTGTGCATCAGGTATGCCGGACAGCCATCCTCACTGTCGTCTGATTTTGTCCAATTTTGTGGGCAAAGAATTTGAGCAAACTTTTCAAACTTGCCCTTGTGTCGGAGCGGAATGACATTCCACGTTTTTGTATCGCCAGAGATGTGAACAGCTATGCTGAACAGTATTTGGTCTTCTGTATGCCAGTTAAATCTAATTTGAGTTGATACAAACGATTTATGGTTGTACACGGAATATATAAAGTGAAAATGAGACAATTTACGAATTTGAAAGCCTCTACGAAATATGAATGTCAGTGGACGGGAGACAAAGGGAGAAATTATTTATTTTACCGACTATTTATTTTACTGAATCTGCTTCCATAATAAACCATCGGAGTCGTTACACCCGGGGCCACAAACGCTGCTCGACGGGAAGCATACGTAAATGTTGTGGGTAGATTCCACAAGTATACAAATTTATTGTTTTTGATGCGGCTGCCACTGACATCGGCAGCGTACAAGCTGCCACGAGTATCACAGCATTCCATGGCAGCGTAAAACTCGGCATTTGACAAAGTGTTTTTCTCTCTGCATATTACGAATAGTAATGAATCAAGAAACAAGAACAATTAGTACAAACACCATGAAATTCTACATAAAAAAAATAACAGGAACATTATAACTTACGTTGATAACGTGCTTAGCCGATATTCAGCTAGTGAAAGTCCTTTCACCCTATCAGTGGTGAAAGTTTGGTAATTGATGGATTTTTTACCAATTTTTGTTGGCCAATTTGTGCAAGTCTGCTGGTAAACAGACCCGAGATCCTGGGTCAGGTCTTCTTCGTACAATTTGTCCTTCCAAAATCCTTTCGGCGGACATAGTTTAACGAAACCAAATTCTTCAAACACGGGGCCAAGGCCATTTAAAAGATTTTCGAAATTTTCAGTACGAAGCTGGTGGTAGGATACGTTAATAATGTAGGGAGCAGCCATTCTGTCACAAAAAATCAAAAAATAGGATTACCCACAAAATCTTCCTGCAATTTATGAAGAGGACAAAACATCTCTTATTTGTTTCAAAACTAATAGAATTAATCGTCCAACTTTGACTTAGTCGGGAAATTAAATTTGAAATTTAACACTTCAACTTGTTTCACTTTGCACTATACAAGAAATTGTATTTAAAAGTTATAATAAAATTTTGAAGTTTGACTCTTCCACAATTTCTTTGAATTTTCCAATTAACAATCCAACTTGGAAAGTTGGGGAATTAAATTGAATTGATTGGGCACTCAGGTTTTGCGCTTATACGCTGCACAAAAATTGTGTTAGAATTGCTTCAAAATTTCGAAAAATAATCTTTTTATGTGTGGTCACCATAGAATATTCAATCGTTATGATAATAAAAACACAGATAATAAGACACGAATGTTGGAAAGAAGAATGCCAATTATTTTATTATTGAGATAGGATTTTATAGTGGCCAATTCTTCAATGTAAGAATCGCCACCCAATGCCAAAAGTGGGGACGGAGAGCGAGATGCTTAGGACAAGTTTTTACATTGCTTGCCGTAGGCTATCGCTTTCCTTCTCCTTGTATTGAGAATGAAATGTTACATTGTTGAGTTGGAAGAATTCTCATTACATGAATGCTATGAGCATTCTCCTTACAAGAATGTTCATAAGAATTGTAATTGTTATCCATCTGATTTGCTTAACAATGCGCTAAAAATTTAAATGAAATGAAAATTAATATTTGTCCAATTCTCCATTTACTCTAATGTTAAAGTAACTAAAAATTGAAAGTTGCAATGTTAAACCTCAGTTGAAGACTTGTATTCCCAGTCCTTTCAAAGATTTTCTGGAGTTCACGAAATCACACTACTCGTGCAGACTTTAATTTCTACGAAATTCACATGCCAACCTACAACATTGGCAGCCTGAATATGTGGTTGAAATGTGTAACCTATTCGTTAATATGTGTGAAGGGCAGAGAAAATATTATTAGCAAAATTTCGGTTGACGAATTTATAAGCAAAACTATTATTTTATTTGAATATTAGAATTTTAACCCACACATGTACAAGAATCTTTTCATTACATTACTGTCATCCTACAGATGATATTATCTCTTTACGATTTCTGTGACGACATGTAGTTCTCAAAAATATGAGGAGATCCACGAGATCCTCCAGCCGTCGTATTCAAAAAGAGGATTCCACTGAATCCCACTCGGTCCCTACTTCGTCGAATGGGTCTAATTCTGGCAGCTCTGTATTATTAACACAGGTGGAAATGGTGAGGGCAGTAACGTTTTTTTCCTTCAGCTTCGGTACTCAGTATATTGGGAATTTCTATGTAGATATTCCCAATATTGGCAAAGGTGTCCCTATAACACCTGTCACCTTCCCAATTACAGAAAATTTAAAGTTGACACAAAATTTCGAAAATGAATTAATGATTCTTTTGAGAGCCGGTTATGCATCTACAGTACATTGCTGTCAATCACTTACCCTCCACAAAGTTGCTATTCATCTAAATTCTAGTGAAATGTGTGCTGGCCTCGACCTAATAGCTATTTCCCGTGTCACTAAATTAACAGATATGTGTATCCTAGATCATATTATTCAGAGAGATCGAATAGTTTATGATACGAATAAAAAATACCCAATTACTTAAAATGGCAATTGGATGAACAAGCTAGATTAGAGGAATTAAATAAATCAATGTATGTAAAATAATAACCCTTACGAAAATATTCAATCTTGTGTCTTTACAAATAATTGTTTTAATTTTGCTGCAGGACAGACTACAAATGGTCTTGTAACTAGGAAAGTTTTTAAATAAAAAAAATACTTGCTTTTACTTGGTTTTTTAATCTACGTTGTGGTCAGTGTTGTTTCCACTTTCATCAGCACTGTAATCCTCCATAGTCACCTTTATTACAAGCTACCATTCTTCATCTGAAGAATATACACTACCCTCACTCGTGTCCGTTGGGTCACTGGAGTCACTATTCAATACATCACCTTCGTCGATTTCCCATTCTGTATCTGTTGACTGGTAATCTGAGTTATCAACAACAAAATCGTCTGAACCGTTACTCTCAGCGTCACTGTCACTGTCATTAATGGTATCCACTTCAGTTTTTTCCACTTTGATCTTGTACTCTTCTGGTGATGTGTTGTCATTTGAATTGGAATCCATATTTTTAGTAAGTTAATACAATTAAATATTCTGAGATCAACAGAAACTTTCGACGGTCGTGAACTGAGTCTGCTTCAACTGTATACTTGATCACCATTTGATCAAGTTGAAAGTCTGCAGTAATTTGAGTGATTTTCCCAAGTATAAATTCACTACCAGTTTGTTTTTGTACCAATATTAAAATTTGGTCACCAACACTATGTTGAAACAAAGTGGACATTGAAAATTTTAAAAAAGTTTTTCTCTACACAAGAAAACTGGTTCAATTCTTATAGTGAAATGATTACTCGTTTACTCCGTTCAAAGTCTCAAGCTCAAAAACAAACTGTATTAAGAGCAAAAGACATAAGAAGACTTGTAACAGTACCTTCATCACTCTATCAAAAAGTTTTGTTTTTATCTCATTTGGATCTAATATACAAACGTAGGTTAAATTGATGTCATTTATTCAATAATTAATCAATTTAATGGTTCATTAGTTCATTCTCTGTTTTATAGCAAAAGCACATGATGAAATTATGGACGTTAGAATTATGGTTCAAAAACTTGACCATCATTTGTATGCTACATATATGAGGAAATTACTGTGTAGAGATGCGTTGAGTAAAAGCGGTCTCGTCCGCATTACTCCAATTCAACTTTGATAACATGAACATTGTATTGAGTTGACTTTTCTCCTTACACATACACATACACACCGACACACACAGACACACAGACAGAGAGAGACACACACACACATACATACAGGGACAGACACACACACACATACATACAAAGAGAGACACACACACACATACATACAGGGACAGACACACACACATACACACAATTGTATTTTGTATTATATATTGTTGACATGTATCTGTATTTCTCTTTTCACTGTATTCAATTTACTTCCAGAAAATAAACATTATTTTTCTACTACCACAACACTATTGTTCATAATGTCCATCAAAAATCTCATTGTGTACTATTAATAACTCATTTTATCATCAACATCTCATCTGCGTCATTAAAAATCAATTTTCGTTATTGAAGATTCCTTTGTACTTGAATACAGAGAGAAAGTGCCCCATAACATGCAATGCGCACATAATGACAAACACAAAAAATGCATCTCATCCCTCTATTCCCATGCATTGCTCGTCCGCTGCTCACTCATTCCAATCTAATTGCATTGGACAAGTAGTCTGTATAACCAACATGTACATTGCATCCATTACAAATGTACTGTTGGTACAGTTAATGTGCCGCACATTAACTTTGCACTCTGAGGTTCGATTCTCATTTTACCTCCACTTTTTTTACACTTTTTCAATTGTTTTTTATAAAAATTTAATCAAAATCATCCATGGACTTACCTTTTCTTTCTGTCACCTCCTCCGTCCCCATCTAAAACTACCGTAAAATGTATAAAAACGTATGCCACCTTGACGACGTATGCGAAAAAACGTTTATTCGCAACAATACAATACAGAGCTGTGACGTCACAAATCTCCAGCGAACAAAGGTTTTATTACTTCTTACATGAGTATGTGAGAATGGTCGAAAACAGGCAAAGCGTAAGAATCAATGAAATTACGTTGGATGTGATGACGTCAAATTAAGCTCGTTACCCATTAAGCTTGAAAGACACTGAGGCTCAGAACGTAAAGTTATATATCTACTCGTGTGAACGCGCTCTAAAATTTGATTCTGTATCTAAATCTCGTGTTAATTAATTAAATTTAATTAAGTTAAGTTATTGCAATTTTGAACGCGTAACCTTTAAAAATTTTTGAATAAAGTGAATTTTTTTTTAAATTAAAATTTTCACATTCCATACAAAATGACACCATTTGAAACCCAGGAAAATCGGAGCTTGCAGCCACGGCAAAAAAAGGTTTCACACCAAAAAAGAACGTTTCACACAACAAAATGTGATTCAAAAAAATTAGTTTTTTAGAAATTGTCTAACTGCGCTCGCTTCTTCATTCAAACAAACGATGGGTGCTTCAGATTGGTGTACATGATGGTACTTTTTTGGAGTGAAGATATATTTTGGAGTCAAATTCCATTTGTGCACCTCTATTTTTGGAGTGAAATCTCATTTTATGAGTGAAAGCTTCATTTTTTATTGTGAAACCTTTTTTTGCCGTGGCAATATATTATCCCCGATAACCGGGACATGTAGTACGGTCAGATTCGTTATATTAGTTGTTATTAAAACATTTTACTCAAACTTTTACACTAAACAATTACTCGCGCTTATCAATGGCATGCGCCTCCAACTTTCCGTTGATGTTGATCAAAACATTTGTTGAAACATGTTATAATGTTATCTTAATTTTGTGTTCGTAATTGAGAAAATGGCAAATAAATGCACTTGAACCAATAACCAATTGTTTAATTTTCCATATGAAAATCTGACATCTGCACTAATTTCTTACATACAAAGAGGCATTTTGATACTGTACACCTTGCAGGCAAAATTTGTGAAGTACGACTACCACCTCACCAATTCAGTGGGCTAGTTTGGCATATTCTGCATTTCAGATGGGTGGTATATTTGGTGGCAGCAAAACAAGGTTTTATTCTTTTACCGGAATCTTGTTCCTTTTACCGCGAATTGTTATTTTTTTACTGGAGCAAAAAATCCAAGCCTTTTTTTGCCACAAAATGTGCTGCCCCTTTCTATTTTTTTGTTACCCAAAACATATTACCCCACTTCAGATACGCACGGATGCAACATCATACGACACTTTTTATTGTCATCACACCAGTGCTGGAAAAAACGCCGTTTTTTGTTTTTTTAAAAGCGTTTGAGTTTTGTGTAATTGTGTTTTTGAAAATCGCCATCTACTGGTATTTAATCTGCAATAATAGTTCAATAGGGGAATACCGGTAGATGGAGTGTTTGAACGCAATTTCACAAAAACATAACCCTGATTTGCTACACAGAAACATAAGAAAAGCACGAAACGGAAAACACAGTTGCGAACTGTCAAACATACATCTGTAGATAACAGTTCAAATGAAGATGCAAGCCACTTACGCTTCACACCTCAATAAAAATTCTATTTATCCTAAATTTTGATCAATAATTTGAAATTTTTTTTATTTTAGTAGACTCAATTTACGATTGCTCACACTGTGGTAGAATATTAAGATTTAAAAATCAAAAGTTCTCTATGAAAAAAATCCATGAAATTTCTTTTGTGCAATGGAACACCTTAAAAATATTTCAGTAAAGATTCCAATCGAATGGCATATCACAACCTGCTACTAACGAGGAGTTGAAGACCTTTATTTTAGTTAATTTTAAGTACAAAATTCAGCTGAAGAAAGGTGACGGTTCATAATTTTGTGAATGAGTGAAAATTCCCAATTCTTTATTTGATAAAATGAACAGAATGTTCTGAACAATAAATTATTCTCATTTTTTGCTTCAGTCACCATTGACAGAATAAATTTGCATATACATTTTCAGATTTTTGGTTGGTTTACAGAAACTCTCAAAATGGAATTAATTTAACTAAAATTTCATGAAATTCCCATTAGCAGCTTTCTCCTCTTTCATCAATTTGTGACTTTAGTTCGATCACAAAGAACCGCGATCAGATTCAAGGGGCTGTTGCCAAAATATGAGCCCCACTTCAAGTCAAATGGTTGTTTTCGTAAATTTTATTAAAGTATTAAACTGGTTAACGGCCTCAAAGAAGAGACCTTCTCAGTTGTTTCTCATTCTGTTCAATGCATTTTTAATAAACTTTTTTAGAGATCCCGAATTCAGAGTTCCCTGAAGGAGCCTTATGGAACTTATGAAGGGCATGTGAGCAGATTTGGCTTATGATGACTCAGTTTTCCGTCGGCGCATAAAACTTTCTATCTCCCAATAATTATTGAACTGTTACCAGAAAATACAAATATTTATGCTGAATTTTTAGAACTTCTGATGAAACGAATATTTTAATTAGAAATAAGATTTGGGCATGTGGTTTATAAAATTCATGATTTTAATCGAATTGTTTAAACGGGATTAGTTTCAATGACCAAATTGGCAAGTCGACTGATGAACATTTCGTAAATTTTAATTCCACGGAGAAAAACTTTGTCATTAAGAAATTCGTTGTGATCATGCAAAAGAATTGGAGTTTGATTCATTGGGGAGAATCCCAGAGCAGGGATGCCGACTTGTCGGAGGAATCGAGCGTCAGTAGCTCCACCACAAATGACTGTCTTCAACTGAATTCCCCTGAAAGTGTAAAACGTATCAAAATTATCATTTATTTTTCCCATTTCATTCAATTCTATTTTTCCCAGCTGGTTAACTGGAGCGCACACTGGACCAATTTCAATATAAGCGAAGAGGGGCTGATTTCTGAAGTGACTCAGATTGGAAAAACGAAAGTAGAAATTGATGTGGGGTTGATTGGAGCACAACTTGGCCAAATATAAAAATATTTCAAGATTATATTGTGGCATGAAACTTATTTTCAAAATTCCAAATTGCACTCAAGTCCATTAGAAAACTACCAAACTTCAATGCAAGTTCGATCCGACCTGGTCCGACTAAAAAACTACTATAATTTTTTAAGCTTTATTTGTAGTCAACTATTTTACCAGCATTGTCTACGACAACCAGCAACTGTCGTAGAATTTTCCAGTCAAAGTTGGTTATTTTTCCATTTGATTACATGGAAATACAAACTAAAATCAACCCTCATTTTCAAAATTCTGAGAAACAATTTTGAAATTATATTTTGAGTTTAGTCAGGTAGCGGGGAGGTCTCTCTAGTGAAAAAAGTCATACTGTAGAGCGTCAAACTTTTCCTCTATAAGAAATAATCAAGTCCCCAAAATCGAACTTGAGTTTAAACTTTAAACTCCAACACTTTGGTAAGAGCCTTTGCAGAAATGGACGGACAAAATGATCTAATACAAAGTCATTTTCGATTTTCTTTTGTTCTAAGTTTAGACTCACAGGTCATTGGAAGTACGTTGGAATTCAAGCCACCAGGGATTGTCGGTGCCAATGGAAGTTGGTTTAGTTCCGTCAAACCGGGTTAAAAATTCGTATTTAACATCCGGTCCTGCCTCAACGCACAAGTTGTCCATTGACTTCTTAAATTCCATCAAATCCCAAGTTGGAGTTATGCGAACATCGAACACCACAGACAGTTCTGGTGGTACTACGTTCGCTTGAAGACCCCCCTATAAATGAGAATTTGAATTAGGATGATGGAAATCGTCAGTACAACTGTAGAAAGGCCTTGCATTAGATTTAGCTACACCAAAAGCCATATGGTTGTACAAGACAATTAGCCTTTATCCAATCCCCCCGTTGTTTTTCGTCAATGGAAGGAATAACAGTAAATGGTAATTAAATTATTTCCTTTATACTAGGCTGTTTAATATCCCTCAGTATAGCAAGTAATGTAAAAAGTTGTACTTTGGTGCATTAAATAAGGAAATTAAATCACATTACAGAAATCATTGTCATGTTGATGGTGGTTACGTTGCCTAAATTACTTGCAATGTCTTGTCCAATCGCTTCAAATCTCTCCTTTTCACTTGTCCGCAACTTCAACATTTTGTCAATGACCTTATGGATTTTTTCAGCTGCTGTGTTGTCATGCAAAATTGACCCGTGACCCGTCTGACCTGCCGCTGTGAATTTTAGCTCTATATAAATTAAAAAAAGTTATTTTAGTTTTTAATTTTTTTAAAAATTTACCAAAACTTATCCACTTACGCCAAAGGGCCCGTTCGCCATTGAAAACGAAGAAGTGGTCATCTGGACTGGCTACACCTTCATCCAAACCAAAACCCACGTTAAGTTTCTTGAATTGTTCAGACTCGACAAAGGGTATCATGCCCTTGTGTCCTCCAACCTCCTCATCTGGCACGAAGCTCACGTGTATATTTCTGAGTGGTACAAAACCGATTGTTTTTAAATTTCGGATTGCTTCAAAATATTGAACTCCCACAGATTTCATGTCTTGAGTCCCCCTGGCATAAATGTTGCCAGTTTCGGGATCCCTGTAAGCTGAGAATGGATCATGGGTCCATTGGGTGAGGTCTACTGGGACGACGTCCATATGAGAGTTGAGTAAAATGGACTTTAGTTTTGGGTCACGACCAGGCCAGGTTAACCAGACAGCAAATTTCTTATCCTTCCCTTGACCCGATCCGAATTGTGCTTGATTGAACTCAAGACCCAATTCTTCACCTTGGGCTTTGATCCAGGATATGCAACCATCTGGCGACAGAAATTTCAATTAAAATTTTGTAAGTTTCAATTAACAAAAATTAATTGGCATAAAAATTAACCGTAGTCAGGATTAGGATGGACCGATTTGATTTTCAAATAATTTTGAAAATTGTTGACAGCTCTTTGATCGTTTTCTGAATTCATTTTGCTAGTCCAAATGGCAGAGGAAAATAAAATTTGTAGACAATGAAATGTAGGGATAATATTAATATGGAAACTTTTAATTGTGGTTCAACTGCCGTGTATCCCTGAATTCTGAAGAGACAAGTTCAAGGTCTTTACACTTGTGAATCTAGTTGGATAAACAAGTAAATAACAAATTTTGTAATCACTTGTTTGGGCATTCTGGAAGCCATCCAAAATAATTGCGTTTATCTTATCGGGAAAAAGGCTGGAGTGTCCATGGTTATTGTGAATGTTCATTTCAAAGGAGTACATTTGAGCAACGATCAACAAATGGAATGAGTACATGAATCCAGAAAAGACTTTATGAAGCACAAAATGACATATATTGAAAATTTTATGTTGGATGGAGGATTGAATCAACTCACACGATCGAATGAATTAAATGAAGATCACAAATTTAATTTAATTTCTACCAGGGGCCGACTGTTACCTCCATTTCAACATTCCATTTACTCCTTTCTGAATAGACGAATGACCAACTCTGAACCTAAAAAAATAAAAGGAGACTGGCAATCTTTGTCGACCACAAAATGAGCAGAAATAAGTGTCTAAGCTCATTCCATTATTCTGAATTGTCCACATCGAATTGGCTACTGATTTTGTCGTCAGCAAAGATTGTACAATCGTATATGTACATATGACACCTTTGATGTGTGTGGGGATCAACAGAGACAATCACTCTGAAAGTGGTCCATTTAAACATTGTTCAGGGAAGCTCAAAGATCATCTTTGTCTTTACAAAGTTTCAGAATTTTTGAACAGAATGTGAAATGGCCATATCATGTAGTCCATTTCCTTTCAACTGCAGCTGCTTACGGTCACAAACATATTGTCTATTCCATCTAGGCATCGGCAACTGTAATTTATTTAAAAATTAAATTGTTACATATTCATGACAACACAGCGTTGATTTTAATGCGTATTCTGTCTAAATGTAAAACTAGAGCCAACAAACAGTCACCTTTGAATTGGACAAGGACACTAAAACAAAAACAAATTATATTTTGTTGTGTACATTACTTCGCTGCACTATACATTTTCTACTGTACATATTTGTCAAGTTTTCAAAATGCTGCAGCATCTTAGCGTGGCTGCATTTTCTGTCTTCCCGCCCAAACGAAGGTTGATGAAGAAAATAAATTTTGGCGAAGGCTATTGAATTTATTATTGCGGATATAGTCAAGCACTAGATAAAATGCTATTTTTTCCGGCGAAGAAAATTTTTTTTTAGGTTAATGGTTTAGGGAAGCTTCTTTTAAAAAAACAGACTATGCACCTACACATTTTAGCAGCTTGCTACTAACAACGTTCGAGGCTGTCACTCACTGTGGCTTCAGTTTTAAATAATTTTCGAAGCAGCGAGGAAATAAAATGGATTCTGCATTAAATCTAATAGACTCAATTAATTCAACTCAAGAATTGACAACTGTGAACAATTTAATATATTGTGGTGAATGGTGGACAAATTTTTGGTGGCCATACAATCAAGTTGATATGTACATGAGATTTTCTGTGAGTGTATTGGGTGTATTGACAAATATCCTCAACTTCTTAGTCCTTGGACAAAGTCAAATGAGAAATCCAACAAATTACCTTTTACTAGCATTGGCTGTCACTGACTTTCTGTGTGTGTTT
>JAQHQX010000414.1:0-13335 GCA_034694425.1 Arrhopalites sp. Gr-Col-00791
ATAGAGAAGGATACTTATTATTAACAACTTATTAATTATTTGCCCTGCTGGTAAGTGGAGCGAAGCGACACTTGTTTGAATTTATTTTTATTTTGATGTTCATTTCTTCAGTGTAAATACATTGACATTGTTCTTCAAGAAAGAAAAATTAATCAACATTTATTTTACAAAAAATGTTACTTAATTAATTTAATTTTTAATTGTATTAAATTTCACAATCAAGTTACCGATAATTTTAGTCAAGTAGGTCGTCCCTTGCTTCTTGCAAACTTCTTCCAAAACTGAAGCAGATGTCACCATGATTGTGATTTCAAGTGGAATCTGAAATGAATCAGTATATTTCATTTCATTAATTTTAATTTAATCAAATTTTTACACAATTTTCATACACTTGATTAAAAACTCAACATGACTTTTTTTATCCACAAAACCAAAAGCCTTTTTTTGAACTCCATAAAAATTTTGAACCAAATACAATAAGTTGGTTCATAAAAATCTGTGAATTTTGCAATCCACATTTCCTAAAGTCAATTAAATTCTCATCTTGATAATTTAAACATTTGAAAGTACCAAATACAGTAAACATAACGCCAAAAATCAAATGTTGATTGAATAATTCAATCAACATTTGTTGAATTATTCATCTGCAGAAATCGACAAATATTTTATTTTTAACCGTACCAACAACCAAGTAATTAAATTAATAACTTAATTAATCCTACCTTTGATCCTCTTTTTTATACACTACAAAATTACAGTTCCGTATTTAATTGCAGCAAAATTCATTTGACTAAATTTCAAATCTTAACGGGAACTAAAACTAAAACGTCACTTGACAATACTTCGACTTATTTATTTAACTGACATGAGTCATTCTACATAACAGCATAACTGTTGATTCTGCTAAGCAATCATTTAGAAAATAACATTCCAGTCGAAAAAGTTTCTTTGTATCTGTCAGTTATGTTAGACTACAAAGTTCCAATAAGGATCAACTACTCTTACTTGTTGTGGATAGCAACTAGAGTTGAGGGCAAAGAAAAACGCTCAGTTGCATAAAGTTTTACACAAGAAAACGTTTTACCTTCATTCAAGGTCGACGAGTGTATTGGGCCGTCGTGTCTTTTTCGTGTGTCGAGAGTGAGTCACATTCTCGACACACGAAAAAAATACGAAATTTCTACGTTCCTGCTTCATGCTTTTTAGTAAAATGTGGAATCTACATTGTAGATTGGAAGCCTAATGTTAGTACAAGTCATGAAATTGATAACATATTTGACAAGTTTAACCATAATTATTATGGTTAGCCACAATTACTATGGTTAAATTTGTCAAATTCAATTTTTCTACATAATTCAACTTTTAATAAAGATGTAAAAACTAACGTTGAATCTGGGAGATATTTTGCTGAAAGAATATTATGATTCTTCACTCAGGGCTAATGAAACAATTATGTGATTAATATAAACAACTTAATTTAAACTGATGATTTTTTAATGAATCATATTTAGGAAATATGAAAGAAGAATGTTTAGGAAAAGAATATTCGAGTAGATTCGCTCGAGTACATCTAATGACACACTCCATTCATTCACACACATGTACATGTATGCATATATTTTTGTGACAAAAATATATGCATACACAAAAATTTTGTGTTTTATTCTTCTTGGATCAAACAACTTCAACTGATTGCGTTCCATTCAAAAATTGAATGTTTAAGCAAATCGTAAGTTAAGATAAATACGAAGAATTCAAATTGAAATGTTTCGTAACAATTTTTGTGAACTTTTTAAAATAACTGAATATTTTCTGAGTCCCAGATTAATTTTTGATTTTCGTCATTTACGATGTAATTTGTAAGTAGTTCATGTTTAAAATCCTCCACGTTTTATAATATGGTTAAGCCATTCAAAATAAATAATAGCCGTTCACCATTGTTTTCTGTATAAAATTTGTATTTATTATTTTCCGTATTTTCCCTATGTAGCCATAGCTACGAGGAATTCGTATAAATCCGTATTTGGCTACATTGGGGAAATACGGAAAATAATAAATACAAATTTTATACACGAAAACAATGGTGGACGGCTAATAAATGTTAACAAAATCTCGTATATGAACTAATAAATTACTCAAACTACTTAAACTGTAAATAAATACACAGTAGTAGAGTCGGATAAGGGACCATTCGTTGAAAGGTAAAAACGGTGGGGCAGAGCTTTACTTTTCGCCTTTGATCAAAACAAAGTTAGTATTTACGATGATTACGCTTTATGATATTAAGATTTGTCTAAAAAAATTTGCTCCGCGCCTAAATGTTTATCCTTGCAAAAACATAGTAAAACTCAACACCGTTTTTCGCTGAGGATCCTTTATCCGACTTGTACAGTAACGAAAATTTGATTTTTAACAGACTAGTCAATAGATTTTGTCAAAATCTTTTCGTTATAAAGAAAATTACATTTTATTTACGCCTCTTTAATTAATTTTTTTTATTGCGAGTGGGAAAACTTGAGAATAATTTGATTTTCAATTGGAATTTGAATAAATTGAATTTGATAATTAAAGGTTCAAAAATGTATAATGTTTGAAGTCAACCTTCATTTTAAATTAGTTTGATGTTCAGTAGAACTCATAGTAAACGAAAAATACAAAAAAAGTAAACATTTTTGATCCTGCCAGGACTCGAACCTGGAATCTTCTGCATATTAGACAGACGCCTTGACCAATTAGGCTACAAGATCGGAGATGGTGAATGATCAAGACAAAACTATTTTGTGAAAAATGTTCCGTTGAAAAATCACTCAACGTTTGGAAAATATCAAACGAAATTGTGGTGAGTATTGCATCATCTTTATGATTTCGAATGACGACGCAGAAGAGGATGGACGACCACATTTTCTCTCTGAGAGCATTTTCTCAGGAATCACATAAGATGACAGAGGAAGATTGGCTGATGCAACACTGAAGTCGAGTTAGGTCATTGAAGTGACTGTGAGACTTTATATTCACATGAGAAAATAACAAAGCTCCTCCATCATCACTACGTTTACAAGTTCATGATGATGAATATTTCAATAAAAAAATAAGAGTCTATTTGTTGATGACCGATTACCATCACACAAATAAGAACATTCCAATTGTCATAAGAATTTCGATTAACTCCTGATTTTGAATCAATCCAAAATTGATTTAAAATGACAAAAAATTGATCTTGCCAGGACTCGAACCTGGAATCTTCTGTGTATAAGACAGATGCCTTGACCGATTAGGCTACAAGATCGAATATGATTGAGGACCAAGACAAAACTATTTCCCGAAAATTATTCAGTTGAAGAATCACTCAACGCTTGGAAAATGTCAAACGAAATTGTGCTGCCTATTGCATCATCTTTATGATTTCTAGTGACGACGCAAAAGAGGATGGAGGACCTCACGGTCAGAGTACATTTTTTCAGGAATCGCGTAAGCCAACGGAAGAAGTGCATTGACAAATGCAGTACCGTGGTTGAGTCAGATCAGTTGAAATCAGATCATATCCTGAGTAATTGTGACTCATTTGAAACTTCTCACATCAGAAATGACGAAATCAATCACGAAATTTCTATACAGCCAAATTTTGCAAGTCCATCAAAATGTTTGGAAACTCAAGTCAAACTGAAAAATATTTAACAGTTGATTTTGTAGCCCAATGGTAAAGGCACCCATCTTCGAAGTGGGAGATTCCAGGTTCGATCCCTGGCAGGATCAAATTTTTGTCATTTAAAATCAATTTTGGACCCTTTATGAGAAATTAGGGCATCATTTGGATTTGGTGTGTAGGCCGCTCACAATGGCATCGCCGATACCAACACCCTCATAAAGAATAGCCTCAAGGTCCTTCGTAACGTCATTTGATGAATCTTCCAAAATGGTTACAATTTGGTTGATGCCAGCTTTGACATGAGAAATGACAGCAGAAAACGAAAACGTCTGTTCCCGCAGATTCTTCAACTCATCCATCGTATTCTGTGTATCTGAAAAGATAAAGTTGGCAAAATGAAATAGTTGGTGAATTTTCAAAACAGTGTTGTTACTTTGCCAAGATTTTTGATAAAATGCCCGGGGAATTGCGTTTCTGGAGAAACATTTTTTTGTGCATAAAGCAGCTCCACATGCCGAATAAAGCAGGTAATCCAGTAGATGGAGTTACTGAAATATCCAAAAGCTCAATTGCACAGTCCCTCTTGATACCCAGAAATTACTTGTTCTTCAAAAATTGTGAGCATTTTTCATAAGAACTGCCAGAAATCGATATGAATCTGATACGAAAAATTAAAACTAATTTGAGAATAAATTCAATTAGAAATCGACCACTTTTAGAAGTTTAGAAGTCCTCAATTATGGTCATGGGAATTCGGTTACGAACTAATTATGATCATTTTTGCTTTTTTAATTTACAACTCCAACCCCGAGTAGCCTCATTTCTAGTGGGATGGTACGGCGTGTCGCAGCAACATTGAAAATAAATATAACGGTTTTCAGTTCTTTCCAAGTCCATCCATGACAACAGATTCGCATTCCTTTCGATACACATCAAATTTTTTTCCGATTTTAGCCCATTAGATCTAATAGGTACGGAACATGTAACCTGATCCATTCGAATACTTGTCGGACCTTCTCAGAAATAAATTCCGCAACCGCTATGACTACACCGCAAATCAAGATGAAGAATTGAGTTTTCATCGTTTTGAGTGTGCATGGCTTGGGAGTCGAGCCCAGTTCGTGACCCACCAATAACCTACCCAAATGCTTCTTCGTTTTCCTGACCTTCCAATCCTGCTCCAACTCAGTCGATAATTTATTCTTTCTACTTCTAATTTCAGCCGCTTTGAAATGGACAGACCTTGGAGGTTCGAAGTGACATCATCCTTCCACTTGGTGATGTGTCCTCCCGAAGTCTACCAGTAATTTTACTAATGGCTGTCAGCACTTTTTTATTTATTCTGACTCCACTACAAAGAGTTAAATTCGTTTCAATGCTGATTATTACAGCATTTGGTTCAGATTTTAATTTTTGGAACACCTTAAGCAGATTTAATTAATAATTTAATGCCATTTACGTATGCACGCCAAGGGAAATGTTCCAGCTTTCAACTCCAAACTTTAATTTTAATTATTCTGGACTTAAATCGATAAGTATCATCACATTTAGGCGAAATAAATTTGGAATTATGTTTAAAGATAATTGTGCATCCGATAAAATAGAATATCTTTTCATCAAATAATTATGGCGATGACATAAAAGCTGTAATTTTTCACTTTCAAAAGTTGACTAATTCTGGCTTCAACTAACAGTATTTAGATAATTTCTTGGATTTGATGACTCAAGTAGTCCTTAAATAATATTCCTTAGTCAAGATAACACTAAAATGATAGTATTTCAAGATAGAATTAATCAACTTCCGAATCTAAAAAATTGCAACGTTCGTATAATGGTCGTAATTATTTGATGACAAGATATTCTATTTTAATGTTTGTACAATTATCTGCGAACATTATTCTATCTTCATTCGGCCTAAATGGGATAGTACTTATCCATTTAAATCCAGAATAATTAAAATTAAACATAGAAAAGTTTGAGGTGGTGGATCAAGAGAAGAATTCGGAGCCAAAAGGAAGATGGAATGAACGGAGATCCTACAGGGAATTGCTCATTTCCTACTTCCCCTTTGTCCTTTACCCTTTCATTCTGATGTATCCTTTCGTGTACGCAGTTGACATGTCGATGCCACATCTGCTGATAAATTTGTTGCCCATCAAATACCACAATTTTCTCACCATCTGCATTTGCCTCACTCTCGACAGTTTGATGTTGGTGATATCTATCATAATTGTTCATTACCTCTTCTACTTCCTGTTGTCCTTCCCCAACCTTCTCGTCCACAGTCTTGACCTCTCATCACAAACGATATTGTGGTTTGGATCGACCATGTAAATTTATCTCACAAAATTCAACAAAAGTTTTTCATTTAAGTATTTTGACAACAACAAAGTGATTAACTTTAATTCACTTGACTGTAATTAGATTTGTCAAGAAAAGTCTTGATGGAAGTGAGGTTGAGGAATTTCCAAAGGTCGCTCGAACTCAACATCTTTTACTCATCTTATTCAATCTCAGTTGGTCAACAAATGTTTTTCTGACTAAAATCATGATTCTCAGCCTTGGAATTTTTGGTGGATTTGGAGCAATTCGATTGTAGACGGATCCTCACTTGGCTTTTATCTGTTGCATTTTTTCTATAATTCCAATGATTGTGTATATCATCGCCTTCAACACAGCTTTTGTCATTCCAGACAATATGGAAAAAATCAAACAGAAGGCTTTAATCGAGTCACAAAATTTTCAATTGAGGGAGAATCGAGAATTTTACAGGACGTTCTGCTCGTCCACACCAAATTTGGGAATCAAATCTGGACCATTTTCGACCATGGAGAGAGCCTCAACGCCAATGTTTGTTGATTTCATCTTGAAAAAAATTGTTGACCTACTCCTTACATTTTAATCACAATTTCAAAGATTATTTTCCCATGTATTCGAAACTCCAGAGGAATGTTGCATAATTTCCGGGAATCATAAATGTGGTTTTTGATTCTTGGAAGATTTCTATTGAGGGAGAATCGGGAATTTTACCGGACATTCAGGTAGTCTATTTCAGATGTGGGAATTAAATCGGGCCAATTTTCGACCATGGAGAGGGCCTTCACTCCCAGTTTTATGGATTTTACCTTCCAAAACATTCCTGATCTTCTTCTCACATTTTAATCATATCGAATATTCTTGATATTGGAGTATTAAGGAGAGTTGCTGAAACCTATCCCCCTGTCCCCACCGCCTATCCCCACTACCGTGAAACTCCGAGTAAATGGAAAAAATATACGGGCTTATTCCCACTTATCCCCACATATCACCATCATGTTTTGCCACCTATCCCCGCCATTTTGACAAAAACATGGTGGGGATAGGCCCGTATATTTTTTCCATGTACTCGGAGTTTTAGGGTAGTGGGGATAGAGGGATAGGTTTTAGCAACTCGCGTATTCAGCGAATAATTTATCCTTTGCAGTTCGTAGTGACGCGTCACTACCTTTTTGCTACCTTGGTCACAAGATGTACAACAACTTGTATAGGCGTTCAAAATTTTAAAAATAAGTTCTGGCCAAAAATATAGGGGCCAGAAAAATCGAATTCTTTGGCAAAAAAAAATATTATCTGCCAAAAAGAAATTATGTGACTATTATTTAGACGCTTTATCTATTTTTTAGAGGCTTGACCTATTGATTAGACAGACCATTATATTTATTTAAATCAATTTGCAAGTATGAACAGTGAAAATTGTATCCAACTGTTGCTAAAAAATAACCATTTGAATTTGAATTTCATTTAAATCTGCAGTCCAATTTTGCAGGATTCAATTTTTGCGGGGAAAAAAATTGGGAAGCCGGCTCATATCATTGGTTGAAAATTAAATACAAATAACCAAGTGTGTTTTGTGTGAACAAAATAAAATATAATTGAGGTGTTTTGAAAATCCAAATTCTGAATGGAGTCCTTGGTCTTTTGAATTTCTTATCGAATTTGTTATCGAAGGATATTGAATTGACAACGTTTTCGTAGTAGATAAACATTTAAGTTGTTTACTTCCTCGCACAATATTTTTCAAAACTGTAAAGGAAATTTTTGGAAAAAATGGCGCTCTGTAAAACCACTGCCATGACAATGCCAACCATGCAAATATTCATCCAACAATGCTCGAACCCCAGTTGTACACTGCTCCCGATTTTAGAAAAAAGGATAATTTTGATGAAATCTCAAATTCTCCAATGTCGTCTGTTAAATTGTTGGTCGTCAACTACTATCTAATGACCATCTTTTGGTGAAGTATTAAAATTTAAAAAAAAATCCTGTTGGAAATAAAATAGAGGTAAAATTTGAAAACTTATTAAAGTAAAGGATGAAACTGTCAAACTACAGAGCATGCAGTAAGTGAATGCTGACGGATTCCGGAAGTTTACAATTACATTAATTGGGACATTTCCAAAAATAATCAAGAACTTTTGTACCCCACAACGAAATGAACTAAATTTAAATCTGTCCGTTGGCAGTACTTTTGAAATTGTTCACAGAATATGTGCAAGCTTCCCACTAGCACTCAAAGCGTGTGGTTCTAGCTTGCTATGGAAGCGAAGCTGCCCTTGTGAAATCACTTTTTCTGTCTGTCCGTCCGTTAGTACCCCTCCGGCAATTGAAAACTCAACCTAATCGAGGTAGTTGCTACCAATCGTACTGTACCATTTGGTTTTCAAATCGACCTCCGTAAGATTTTTTTAAGATTCTGTATGACTCGTCAGGGGCCACTGAAAAAGCCAAGTTGTACAGGTAGTATCAAAAGGCATTTATGCAACTTCGATTTTGTCCGACGAATATAATTCAGCTGCCAAAACAGTCACGCAATGTAGTCATCGTTTTAACGTTTTTGTCATTGCTCCAATTTTCCTAATAACTTTTAAAGTTCAAGCTGGAGCTCAGTTTACTTTACTGAAAGTTTCAACGCTGAATAAAATTCATGTTCTGGTCGTTATAATATTTTCCAACCACTTACTTACCTTTTGACCTATAATCAAGAAAAATTTCCAGACCACTCCAATATATATCAAAGTCAAAGTTGTTTCAAGAAGGCCAACATATTCTGGTTAGAAGGAATTAGGAATTAGGAATTCAGCGGTTATTTTTCTAAAATTGCGAAGTCACAGTTTGGCTTCAGCGTGAAGAAATATTGAGTTCAGTTAAGTGGACTAGAATTTGGTGAGTGCTTTGAGGATTCTTGGCAGTTCAGTGGAATTAACATTTCTGTTGCTTCGCTTCCTGAAGCTGAATTTAGTTTATTTAGGAAGAAGTTGGGTCTAAAAAAAGTTCCAAAACAAACTCAATATTTCTTTCACTTCTACAAAGAAGCTCCGGCAGTTCCATCTTGAAAAAATGCAAGAAAAACATTAAGAGGATTCCGAATAGAATGGAGATCTTGTGCAAAATAATCAGAATTTCATTGAACAAAGTCCACAATCTCATTTCAAGGGGACGAAAATTAAATGAATCGATCATTGTGAAAATTAAACCGATGAAAAATCCTGAAAAGTTGATGTTCATTCTAATAAAATGTGAATTAATTTTGTTGCAGAAACTGAAAGTGATTCCCTGGATGTACAAAAGTAGGGAGAGTAGAAGTGGTCAACCCATTCATGGGATTCAAGAGGTCAGTTTCAGAGGTCAATTGGAATGGGTGATTGTTTATGCCTTGTACATACTTCGGTCGTCTATATTTGTGAAATTGTTTCTGAGTACTTCATTTTGGTGGAGGATCCTTGATGAAGGAATAACATTTGAGGACAGTATCATCATCATCTTGGTCCCACAAATTGTATTTGAATTTCTTGACATGGTCAATACTTCAACCAAAGGACTCAAAATGTTTTCAAATATTTTCAATGAAATGTCATCAATTGATGCTGAATTTGCAAGTGATTTCTTGTACTGGAGATATTTATTTGTCTTTATTTTGAATTTAAAAATAATTAAATGAGATTAATTATTCCGGAAATTTTATTTCTTAGCAACTTTTGTGTCTTCTACCATCACATCGACAATACAACAAGTTCCAATGTGGAGCAAGTTGGTGCTACTCATCTTTGCATCCAGTCCACTGGTTCTAATTACATGTTTGATAGTCATAACGTGGTTCAAAATCAATGATATGTATTCAGTTTTGAATTTGCCCTTTTGGATTTGTGGTCCGTTGCTGTGTCCTTCTTTGATCAATTGGATGTTAACAACTGTAGACATGGTTATTATGAGCTTTTTCTACTTACGAATGCTCTCTCATCTCATCTTAAAAGTTTTTCCCGGGTTTTTGGTCATAGCTATTTCAACTATCATGACGTAATTTTCAAATTATTTTTTAAATTTTGTCCTCATTAAATTCAACTTGTTTCAGAAACAAAGAGAACTAATCACAAAGTTTGAATCTATCGAATCAGGAATCAGTCATTTTTTGTTTTTGTTATTGAGCAGATAGAAATCCAAATCGGAAGATGAGTTGGGTCGTCTTATGAAGCTGGGAAAATTCTACACAAAGTTTCAACTACTCGTCCAACTGACTATGGAGTATTTTGATCCTTTGATAATGACGACTATGCCCAGCTTATTCAGAATCGTGATTGTGTTTTTGAACTTGGGTTTTATTCAAAAGAATTGGAAAATGAACGATGGGCAGAGTGTAATTATTTGGAAATTATTGATGGGAAGTGTGTCCATACTTGTAACAGGTTTGGTGTACTTTTCATTAAGAGGTTGTGAAATGCTGCTCAAATCAAGTGCAACCTTCTTGATGCAACTGGAGAGCAAAATGGTTGATGCAAGTCTCTCGTTTCAAAATAAAAATACTGTCAGTAGAAAGTCAATTCAAGTTGACAATCAAAAGCTGATAACTAGGAAATTCTGTCGTCGTCTAATGCGATGCCGTAGAAAAATTCGGATGAATCTAGGATTTTGTTCTAAAGTTGACGAGGACCTCTCTTTGAATTATTTGGAATCCCTCGTCGACAACACCGTCACCGTCCTAATATTGATAGGAAATTAGCAATTAATTCCAGATCTTTTAATGATGAAAGTTTTATCCATTCAATTTCAGTGGGTTAATATTGTCACGAAGTGACCTCGGGTCAGATAATTAGGTCATCTCTTTATTTATGAGAAAAATGTTAATTTAAAAGTTTTTACAAATTGAGCAAATGTGTGATGAAACCGCAACATCCGATATTCCGAACTTCGAATGTTGCGTAAGAAAAGAACATTTTAAACTAAAGCAAGAGGAAATTGTGGTTATGGGAGCAAAGCTGGTTTCATTAAATTAAGACATTTTTACTAATTATCCTCTTTGACAATTTCTCTGAAATGGTCAAACAGGAAAGTGGAATTCATAATTCCATACTATAAGAGAAGAACACTTTTGAACAATCGGGACATTCGATATTTTTGCCTG
Source organism: Arrhopalites sp. Gr-Col-00791 (assembly GCA_034694425.1). Lineage (NCBI taxonomy): Eukaryota > Metazoa > Arthropoda > Collembola > Symphypleona > Arrhopalitidae > Arrhopalites > Arrhopalites sp. Gr-Col-00791. The sequence goes on from JAQHQX010000414.1 coordinate 11,082, forward strand.
AACTTTAATTTTTTACTTGAGCAAACCTATTAAACCAGTCAAAATATAGTCAAATGTGTCAGTAAACTGAACGCACGAACCTGAAATTTAGATTTTATAAAATATTATAATTTATAATATATCTTTATAAAGCGTTTGATATCTCGAATTAAATTTTAATCAAGTAGTGTTCCGTTCGGGATATCCCGGTCCACATACAATGTGTGGTCCCTTTCCGTCCCGATGGGACCACACATTGTATGTGGACCAGGATATCCCGAACGGAGCACTAGAATCAAGACAAATGTATTCAGTTTAATGTGGACTGAGCATCTTGCTGAGGTGAATGACGAAGCACCAGAATTCTTCTATTGGGGTTGTGGTATTGACAATTTTTCTCTCCAACAAATCGATGGAGAAGAGGGCCACCAAAAAGACAAAAGGACAAGAGGATTTTGTTAGGATACACGTGGAGTTGTGAGCGACGGATTGGTTAAATGCTTCACTTTAGATGATTGTCCATAGAATGTTCAAATGGGGTGATTCTTGCGTGGAACACAATTTAAATCAACTGCAAAGCATCAAGTAACTCACTAGGTAAAAAAGTTGCTGGTATCAATTATGCACTCCATCAAAAACAAGGCTCCGCACCAGGGAGAGTTCGGGTAGATAAATGGGTACGAGTTGGAGTGCACAGATATTTCGTAGCTTTTAGTACTTTTCAAATACCCACCTTTATTGCATACGAATGCTTCAATTTGTAAACACATAGGTTTGGTTATCAGTTTTGGTTACCAAAATTTGGTTGTTAGAGGAAATCGTGAATTTGTTAAAAATTGTCTAATATGACAATTTTGAGCACAAAAACGGCATGTGAGTGTGGATTTACAACTAGAAGATACAGGCAAACGTATTAGGGGGGCCGATTCTAACTACTAAAAGTTTTTAGTACGGTCACGGGTATCAAAATTGGTACCCATTCCGATGATTTGATCAACGAATGAATGTGGGTCCGACATTGTAGAATGCTGTTTCAAACTTTCTATTAGTACCCGATGCGATGTTCCTGACAAATGGGCTATTATAGAGTTCCTAGGAACTTATTGTTAATGTCTGCTTTGGAGGATTTTGGCCTATTTCCGATCTGATTTATCCATTTTCCAAGTTTTTGAGTATTTCCCACTCAATTTGTCCCACTGTGCAATAGAATTTCATTTCACCCGGGTGGTAAAATTTAGAGGACCCTGGATTTATTCCATTAGGATTAACTTGTGCAAAAATTTCAACGGAAGAGGAATTCAAAACAATTTTCCAGCATTTTAATGCTGGTGTCAGTCTATTTTAATCTACAATAGACTTTACAAGTTGTAAAGTGAAATAACTGAACTTGAATTATTATAAGCTGGGTTACTATTTATTTATGAATAGTTTTCTTGATTCCAATTTAAATTTTAAATTGGTCAATCCTTAGGGCAGAAGTCATGGTTCAAGAATATCTGAATAAGATTTAAGTTGATCGATAGTCAGCACAAAATAATTTTTAAATTGAGATCTCAAATGGCAAATGATTTTTAACTATGAAATTAATTCAATACAATTGAAATAAAATTAAAATTTACTTTGGGAACAATTCCTTCACAAGACGAATCAAAATTTTTATTTTACATTATTTCTAGACATCTTAAAGTAAAATACGTATGTTGACTTTTATCGTTCCAACGATCTGCACCCCACAACTATTCCAAAGGCAATTAGTCAACTTTTAGCGAGCATAAGAATATTTCACTTGGCACTTGACACTTGACAACATAAAGAACATTACATGTGATCAAAATTAAAATGTTAGAAGAAGGTCAACAATTTTGTTCAAGACGAAATTAACAAAAATGGGTGTTGAGGCCCTCTCCATGGTCGAAAATTGACCACATTTTATTCCTAAACGTGGGATGGACAAGCAGAATGTCCTGTAAAATTCTCGATTTTCCCTCAATCGAAAATTTCTTGATTCGACTAAAACTTTGTGCTTGACCTCTTGAATCTTCTCAGGAATGACAAAAGCTGTGTTGAAGGCGCTAATATACACCATGAAGCCAATATTACACAAAATTAAAGAGATGAAAGCAAAGTGGGTATCAGATAAAGCTAATCGAATTGCTCCAAAACCACCAAAAATTGCAAAAGTCAAAGATTGAATTTTCAGAAGAAAAATCATTGAGGAACAGCTGAGATTGAGGAAGACGAGTCGAAGATGCTGAGTCTTAGCGACCTTTGGAAA
>JAQHQX010000415.1:0-13333 GCA_034694425.1 Arrhopalites sp. Gr-Col-00791
TCTGCAACCTCGTTCGCTACTCGAATCAAAGAAGCCTGCCCATAATTCATTCACTAAGTGGATGAGTGCTCACTGAGGGCATCATCGACCACTCCTGCCAGAAATGAGTTTCAATTAAAATACTTGAGGAAAAATTATAACCCTCCAAAATTTGGAAAATTTTAGGATCATTTGACGAAAATCGTTTCAAAGGCAAAAAAACAACTTCAGGGATAAAAAAATTAAAGGCCATTAAAAATAAAAACTAAGGGCCAGAAAAACAAAATCTATGGACAAAAACACTAAGGGGCAGAAAAAATAAAATCGAAGGGCTAAAAAATAAATTCTGAACAACACAAAGATAATAAGTCTTTCAGATTTTATCTGCCCCATATTATGTTTTCAAGCCTTCTCCACAGTGCGCGGTAGTTTCGTTTAGTCGAATGTGACTCATCTTCAGAACTCTGGGAAGGAACAACGTGTTTCTGTTTCAATAACGATATCCGTTTATTTCGGGAACTGATGTGAGATCCATCAGAATCTTGATCACTGTCCTCAAACGCATTTCTAAGCACATTGGTGGATTGCATTTTCTAAAATCTCTCAAATTAAAGAGAGAAAACTTTTGGAACTGAAATCGTTCGGTTAATTTAACCAAAATTAAATTCAGACAAATCCACAATTTTGATTTTTATCCTTTCTGGGGAACAAAATTTGTGCAGTTGCTGTTCCTTTCTTAGTAAAAAACTGAATTAAGTTGAGTTTAAAATTTCTTAATGTTATTACAATTTATGAAAATTTATGAATGCTCTCATTCCTCCGAACTTTCTATTTGGACCAATTTAATTTCCAATAACATTAAATTTACTGTAAGTACAAAAGTTTGACTTCTTACTTTAGCATAGTTGAGGCTATAACTTTCTTCGAAACTACCCCATGACTGTATTACCGTATTTCTTCAAATTAACGCCTAGGCGATCTTTCAAAAAAAAAAATTTTCGCCTTGTGTACGCTCATGTGTTTAAATGGAACTAAACGCTGCGGGGGCGTTAATTTGGGGTAGGCGTTAATTTGAAGAAATACGGTAAGTAGGTTATATTAATGTAGGCACGACGAGGAAAAATTCAACCGAACTAGTGCATTCGATTTGGTAAGCTGAATCTATTATGATAATTTTATCACAATTGGACAGTCCACTAGATGGATTTGCTATTCACAAGATCCAATTGACTGCATAATTAATCAGATTAGTTGAAAAGATCTTGTCGAACTTGTAAAATTATCGTAATTATTTAGTCACACCTCACGTGTCATTATTTTTACTGCTCAGATATTCATGGACTAGTTCCAATCAGTTTCTTTTCAAAGTGGCTGTTCTTAAATTCTGTTTAAGTTTTCCATTTAAATTGATTTATTTATTTATGGGAGATATATATTTTACAGTATCAAATAAATACACTACCGCGATCTAAATAATCGCTCGCAACAACAAAATAATACGTAACCACGGGCAAATTAATCATCTCCACGGTAAATACATACACTCCACGACAAAAAATACACTCCATGACAAATAAAAAAAATTCTGTAAGTGCCGTCAAGTAATCAGTTATGATGAGATGGCCAAATCTTTAAGTGTGCGGATTTCTGAATATTTAATATTTATTACTAAGCATATATTCTACAGGGGAATTTAGAAGCATTAACATTTATTAACACGATTATTGTGTTATTTATGAGCTAATAGACAAGAATCAGCCCACATATTTAACAACCGCACACTGTGCCGATTTGAAGAAAAAAAAAACCTTTGTGAATTAGTTGTTTTTCTGATGAAAATAATTTATATTTGTTGCATTGAAGGCCAATTGTTGACGAAAAAATTGTTTTTAGAGATTTGGAAATTTTGAGTGGGATACGTATGTACTTGCCATATGTTAAATGGTAAATTAGACATTTTCAATCATTCAGAACTTTTGATCCGGCAACTTTCAGCAGCTGAATTTTGTACTCAAAATTAGTTAAAATAAAGGTATTCAACATTTTCTTGGTGTGGGGATATCATATGCTCGCATTCGATTAAAATCTTAATTGAAATATTTCTAAGGTGTTCAATTGACAAACTCAAATTTCATAAATTTTTTTCGTAGGGAAGTTTTTTTTTTCAATCTTAATATTCTACCACTAAGTGAGGTATGGTATGGTTTATTAAAATTATAATTTTTTTCAAAATTCTCCATTTGAAATTTAGGCGAAAGGCGCTTTTTTATTGAAAATGGCACAGTGTGTGGCGGCTGACCAAAATATGGTCGGCGGCGGCGGCTGGAAAAGTTCCCGCCAAATTTTAAACTTAAAGCATCAAATTCGTGAACATTTTGATGCTTCTATTCTGTCTTATTTACGATAAAGCTCATTTAAAAAACCTGCGATTGACTTAAACATGGGAACAACTAAAGCTGTAGAAGTTTTTTCTGTATCGTGCATATTCTTTTAATCAAAAGGACCGCTCCTAAAATTTTATGAAATCAGTGGTCTGATCTTTAAAAATATTGGTACACATTTTGAAGAAATATTTTCAGGTTTTCGACTCTGATTATTTACAATCGAGTTTGATAATACATGATCCCGATAAGGATAAAATAAAATAAAGTATTTGTCAGAGTTTTCCATTTTGGTGTTTTTACTTTATTAGACCATTTGAAAGCAACTATTTTACAAGTTACCTAAAAGGCTCCCGTCGGGTAATTTACACACTTAAAATGTTCCATCAACGGGGCTAGATCACCGTCGCAATTTTTCAAAATTTTAAACAATTGGAGATGGCGTTCTTCCATTGTTAAACACAGTTTATGTTAACTGTTTATGTGCTCATTCAAAACCTCTAAACGATAATCAAGTGAGTGTAAATTGTGATTTAAAATGACCAATTACAAATTATCAGCTCCCTGAATGTTGTACGAGGAGTTGCGTAAAGTATTTTTCAAGTTCAGGAAACTGGAAAATCTCCCATTCGATCCTGAATGAATTTTATATGAATTGCATTATCGACATTTGCAACTTTTATGATACGGCTCTGTCTGCTGTATTATCTATCCATTTCAATATAACGCCCAATGTTGAACTGTCAATAATTTCATAAAAATGATCACTCATTTCAAAATGCCTTGTTTTTGTTGCTAATATATGAAACCTTTGAAAATGTAACCTTCTTCAACTGTGAGATATGTAAATTGCACGGTTAGTAGCAAATTTATATTATTAGCCCATTGTGACAAGCAGACAAATCTGGTGATTGGATGTCGGAAAGTTTGGCTTTTTGAAAAGTTTTCCTTGATGATTTGGGAGGAAAATGACTGAAATAGAAATTTGTATTGACTTTGTCTCGTTTCCCGTCTGGAAAATTCAGTAATCCCATTTTCAACATCTCTTTCTGGTATTCCCAAAAAACTATAAAGGTTGAATGTTCATCACACAATTTATCACTTTTAGCTTCTCTGTTTCTCTGAATATTTTATTTTATTCTTGAAAATTTTGTTCAGCGAAACATTTGACGCTGCTATTTAATTTAAATGTTCATCGTTGACTATATTTTGTAAATACTTTTTGAACAACTACAGTTAATCAAAAATGAATTCTTTGAAAATAATAACAAAGTTATTTTACAACTTCTTGATTTTATTTTCTTTAATCGAAATTATTGTAGCCTCGTCTGCTTCATCTGATTTAGATAGGAGTGGTAAACCAACTTCTGCCTTCTGTCAGAATTTGTATGTCAACTACGATGTGAGCGAAACCAACTTCATTGTAGCGTTAGTAGAATCCATGTTACAAGAATGGGAAGATGCTGAATCAGGTGTGAGAGAACTGTACGTTGAGTGTATGGTGGCTTACAAAGTACTCAAATCCAACTGTCTTGATGATCCAGCTGGTTTGTTAATTCTACAAATCATTTTATAACCTACTCTATATTTACGCACAACAAGCTTGAATTCAAAGTCTGACGTTGAACAATTAAAATGTTATTGTTTTATACAGGGAAGATGGAGCAGAAGGAAATAAAATTGTCTACAACATCTTTGGACCACATCAAAGAATCTGATATCAACTTACTCATCTTCCGAATCCTGCATCCACAACCACAGCGTAAGTTTTTGGTCACATGAGAATAATGAAATCCGAAAATAATTTCAATTGTTAATACATGTTTAATATCACTTGGTAATATTTGGACAACCTCAACGTTTTTATTGTGAACCGAAATTTCAATATTTTAGAAAAGAAGGATTCTACAGACACAGAAGAAGAACCGATTACATTGACATGCATAATCACATATCTTGAAATAATGGGTGGAATTGGTGATGACCTGAGGAGTATAATTCAAAAATTGGAAAGTGGGATTGGTTTTGAGAAGATGAAGCCAATCTTAATGGAAACACGTTTGAAGATTAAATGTCATTTCATTCGCTACAATGATTGCGCATGGGTCGACCACGGTTACACAGAAGACTGCACAAGATTCCAAGAGGAGGATGAACCACAGACATGCTTCGCACCGTCCATGAGGTCTACAATGGGTTGGGTTGGGTTTGCTTTTGTTTGCAGTTTAATCTATAACTTGATTTTTAACAGATTTTGATGCTAATTTTATACTGGGATGAAACAATGTTTTCTGTTGGCCAAGAATGTTCATCAAATGTAAAGATTAAAAATTGTGTTGACATTTCATTTTCTTGAAAATTTTGGAATTAATAATAAAGAATGCGGATCATTTTCCAATGTGGGTCTGTGAAATTGCAATTGGTGGAATCTTTAAGTCAAATTCCCTTCAGGTAGACGAATATGGAATTTGACTCCACAATCTTCCTTTGAAATCGTACATGTTGAGCTTTTTCAACCTCAGTCATTTTATGGCAACTAAAGAATGTTCAAAACACTTCCTATCTACCGTGGGAAATGAAATTGTGTTTATGCAGTGGGATAAATTTGGTGGGAAATACGAAAAAAATTGGGAAATTGAGAAATCAGATAGACCAGAAAATGCAAATAAAACATCCAAGTTCGTAGGAATCCAACTTTATATTTAACCGATGTTCATGAATGAACATGGCTTACAAATATAAACATCCGCACTCAAGAAATCAGGATATTTGAGGAGCTCTCATTGCTTCAAACACCATTACTCAAACTCTTACTAACTTGCTTTTCATAGTCTCACTAGCATCACTGGTTTTAGATATCTAAACGACTTGTTCTTTATAAAGCCTGTAGGTAGAACTCGTAGTGATTCACTTCTTAAATTCCTATGCGAGCCATTTTTATGGCCAAAATGAGTAATTCTATGTACAAAAAATATCACGTCCATTTTTATTTTAAACTTCAATGGACAAATCCATTCTACATACCAACCTGTGATGATAACGATGGAGAAAAAAGAGATGGATTCACAACAGCGATTGGAGAATTTCTAACTTACATTGAAAAAACAAATTCAATTTCCAAGAAATGAACGAAAAAACTTTGCCTCTCTATCCATTGCAACTATTGAATGATCCTATCCATAAATGTGTGCATAAATGAGTAGATGATAAGGAGTGTTGTAGTCATTCTCAACGTGCACTCATTCCCGTTGCTCTTTCGACTAAAAGTCACTTAAATATCATTAAAATTTACAGACCTCAAACAAAAATGTATTAGACAAGCATCATTACGCAATGACATTCCATTCAACATGCTACTTAAGTTTATTCATCATTTTCTTATCGTAGAACAGAGTTGAAAATTTTTAAACAACTTTCAATTCATTTCTTCTTCCACGAATGAATTTTTACTAAATACTGACGTGGATTTAACTAGAGTATAAATCAAGGACATGAGTTCACAAGATTTTGAATTATTATCTTGCTGAATATAAACAGGGCTCTCAATCGCAAGTTTCTACAGAGCCGCCATAATTTCATTACAGTTCGACCCAAGCAGCCACTAAGTTTCAGGTATAGTTTTAAGTCCAGCAAATTTTGTTAAGGAACTAGAAATATTGTATATTTACTGCACGTCACCGCACATAAGTTTTTTAAATCAGAGTTGAACTTAATGCAAAATTCATGCAATTTGTGCCAAGCACCTTATAATTTCAATATTTGCATTCAACATGTTTCAACATCTAAATTTAAGGTCGTACTTATAATAAATAAGAGCTACCAAAAATTGCCAAGCAATAATATGTGAAATGATTGTAACATGAAATTACATTGAAATTTGACTTGTTTTCAACAAATTTCAAGCTGTTTTTTGAAAAAATTTGAATTTTCAGAATTTTACAGAATTCTATTGGACAACGAAAATGGGTTGGAGTTTAGTTGTGGCATGTATCGTTCTCGTAACTTCAAGCCAAATCTGTAACGGTTCTGTTGGCCGAAAATTATTTGAGTGTAGCACCTGTGAAGACAAGATTGAGAAACTGACATTTAAATTGGACTCATTAGAGAGACTAGTTGCTACACAGGGGGAACAGCTCAAAATAATTCAACAAGAAATCTCCATCGACCATTGGATGACCGCCCCCGTAACTGGACTACCTGGACCAAAAGGTGAGTCAGGAAATGTAGGCCCACCTGGACTACGAGGCAATCTCGGTCCACAAGGACTTCGAGGACAAGAAGGACCGAAAGGAGAAGTAGGACTGAAGGGTGAGACTGGATCACGAGGGCAAGAAGGGCCGAAAGGGGAAGTCGGACTGAAGGGTGAGACTGGAATAAATGGAATCTCTGGAATGAATGGTGTGCATAGACTTCCAGGGCCCAAAGGAGATCCAGGAATAAATGCAAATGAAACTGTAATTATGAGTCTGATTGACGAACTCAAGTGGTCATCTCAAAGTCTTGAAAGCAGATTGAACCTCACAGATAAAGGTGAAGTGACATTTTCCATTGTGAATTTAAAATTTTTAAATTGTACTGAGGCCTTTGAAAATATTTGTGCGCAACACTTCCCCCTGGCTAATGGAGCGAAGATATGACTAGTTAACAAAGTACCTGCAGCTTGGTCGCAAAAATCTTCAAAACAGAGTACGGTGGCTTGCCGTACGGGCGAGTGGAGCGAAGCGTAACTTGTTATCTATATAATTTGTTTAAGAATATTTCAAAATGAATCTTGGAACCTTTTAATTATGTTTTTCATACGCCACCAACTGATTACGAATATTGTGACGACTTCCAACCCACATTGGGAAATATTAGTGTTTGAGGTGATTGAGAAAACTGCACACGAAGAACTTCAGGATGGATTGAAAGCGCTTCAAAATAGAAGTAACTACGCACGCAATTTGTGTTTGTAATACAAACTTTGTACCCATCTAAAATGGATTGAATTAATCATTACCTTTCTATGGATTAATCTGTAGCTCTGCTGGACATTCAAAGCTGTATGCACTTTTGGAAGTCAGATCAACATCATCATCAATTTTTTCGTTCCGCAGTCAACAGAAGTAAGCAATTGATAATTTATCCATCGGGGCCATCAGAGCCGAAAGAAGTGAAATGTGACTTTGAAACTGATGGTGGAGGTTGGACTGTCATTCAGCAAAGATCTTGGGGGGTATGTTTTGGGAATTGCCCAAACAAATATATTCAAATTCCCGCAAATATATTTAAGCTCACAGGCGTCAGTGTTTCGGATATTTTCTAACCTAATCAACCTGAGTTTGAATATATTTGCCTGAACAAATTTACCTAAGCAAACATATTACCCGAAAGAAATTCTGGTCAACAGGGTGAATTTCGTAGGGGATGGAAAGATTATGTGGAAGGATTTGGGAATCCTCCTGGCGATTATTGGATTGGTCTCAAAACGATTCATGCGCTCACAAACAAAACGCGTCAAGAACTTCGAGTTGAGTTGGATGATTTGAATGGAAATGTTGGCTATGCAAAATACAATTCATTTTCTGTTGGAGACGCAAGTGAACTGTATGCACTTCATGTGGCGAATTATAGTGGAACCGGTGGTGATTCAATGAGCTGCCATTCTGGATCGAGTTTCAGCACATTCGACAGAGTCAATTATCGTCCTAATCCTTCCCATACACGGGGTGATTGCTTCAAGGCAAACAACGACGGAGGTTGGTGGTATGTGAACTGTGGGAAATCCGATTTGAATGGACATCAAACGAGATATTCATATTCATCTTCAGAAATCGTTTGGGAAACCTTCAAAGGCTACGCCTTGAAAAGGGTTGCTATGAAAATCCGGGATGCTTCCGTATGAAATTGTAAATCATGAAACTACAGTTAATCATGGAAACGATAAAATGACAATTGCAAATGAAATAGATTCAATCCCTTGGTTTTAATTTATATTTTACTCCACTTTGTCATAGTTTTCAATTACTTAGCAGATTATGTATTCTAGGATATGAGCCCCGTGACAAATATTCTCCTATATAGAAAAAGAGTTGTCCTGTGCCCAACAATCTTTATAAAAAAATTTAGTTGGACATTAAAAATGATTAAGATTGATGTTTAAATTTTGATAATAAAATAAAAAAATGTCACAATTGATCGAACTTCTACATTCTAAGCAAAGGCACGCCACTGCCTTCACAAGGCACCAATTAAGGGTGTTTGACTACCTCGATCATAGTAAATGACTTAATGAGCATCTCCAACGTCTTGAGACTTTTCGGAGGAAGTAATTTCCCCATGCACTTCTGGCTCACAAGTTCCTGTTCAAAAACTCTACAGAGAACATCTAGAAATGGGAACAAAGCTGCCTTTAATTTTTTAAATCTCCTCGTCATTGTCCACAAAATCACTTAAACTTCAATTTACAATTAATGTTAACCATTAAAACTCGATATTAATTCTTCTTCAGATAACTGTACATGCAAGCTCTGGATGGCCAAATGTCGACGAACCCTACAAGGAAATTTTATTATTTTGAATTTCTGCCATTATTGATTCCTGCAATAGATAAGGGAAGATATTTCGGTATTTATGCGGTGTCTGGACACTTGAAGAGTAAAACAATCCAACTATCACTGTAGAGCTTCTGATTTTTTTGACATTAAACTGGAACAAAGTTTAATCCCGAAAAGTTCAATCATATAAAAAATGATGGCAAAGTTTAAACCCAAACAAAACAATATGAACTCGGATTGGGTAACCTTGAGTGACAGCCCACGAACATGATCCACCAACTGAAACTTGTTTCCCTTTGCACTGTCATAAATCATAGCGACTAAATTCAATTTGTCAACATCCCACTTTTTCCAGTTTTTAGAATTTGAAAAGTGCTTTCCATTCGACACATTAATTTTGGCTGCATCTCTATTCCACCTGCGGGAACTCAAAGATTGTAGACCCTCCTGTACAATTTCCTGTAAATGCCAAAAGTTCCAAAGTCCCGACTCGACAATTTGAAACATTGAAGCTGTGAAGGGTGGTAGAAAATAGTTTCTTGTAACGAAGAAAGGTCGTCGCTCCAGAAATAAATTTAGAGTTGGTCCCATAATCACTAGTCTTCTCTTTGACATGAGGTTAAGATTAACATTGACATGCGCATTCATCTGCAGGACGTAGAGCCTGACTTGTTTTTCAAATCCAACATAAATGTGATTTCCCCACTCTGTTTCGTTATGTTCTTTCAATTCTACAGGAATAATTTCCTTTTGTACCATTCCGATAGCTTGAGGAACAGAGATGTTTATAAAAGCAAGTTTTCGACCAAGTTGTTCCATCGTCACCTTCATCGATGAGGAGAATGAGTCAATGGATCTTTCACTATCTAAAACTTTGATGAATCCTTTGATCGTACGATGCAGCACCGACCGTACAGTCTTAATGCCGCTCTTACTTACGAAAGTATATTTTTCAGTTGTATATACAAATTGGTCGTTTCGCGCAATGTCGCCAAAAGTTGTAGGCAAAATTGGCTGAGATACTTTTGTAAGAGAGGAAAAAATGCCACCTTTATAATCAAAACTCAAGATGGCTGCCATGTGAGCCCATAAAATTAAAATCAAGAACAATCGCCAAGGCGACTTTTTTCTCATATTGTTTATCCCATTCAGACGACCATGCTCGATGAGAAATGACAAGACGACTTCCATAGCTACAAAAAATCGTTCCAATTTCTCTCTGTACTCATAAACACAGAGGAGACCATAGACAGTAGTGATGACGGCCAAACTAGTACCAGTTAAAATTAACCATGTACTTAAATCGAGGGCTTTCCAAAATGCCGCCAAATTTTTTGTATCCACATCTTCAATTAGGGCATAGGTGTAACTTGGAAAACGTTCACCTGCCACAAGCCATTCCCAAACTTGATTTGTTTTTCCAAGCAATTTGTCTGTTTTTGGTTTACTGTTGACAAACGAATAATTCACACGACCAATCAGAAACGATTCAGGTATTTTTTTATTTAACTTGATGACTGGAGTGAAGTTTAAATGTTGTGCAACCAACTCTATTGCAACATCGACTGAAACTCTCCATTTGGAAAATTGGTCTTGCCACGACCCCAATGAATAGTTTCGATTTGTGCTTGTCGCGACGACTTTTCCCTGAAAATCAGAATTCATTTTATAATTCATCTTATTCAACTGCATCAACGTAAAGTGTGATCCATCCAAGTGGTAAAGTTTAAATGGTTTTTTAAGGTCGTTTTTGTCTAGAAAAATTTCACCCGTCTCCATATCAGACCATGTGGGTTTGTGACAGTGGAGGCAAAGTAAATCAAGGAAAATCATTTCAGATCCATTTGAAGTGAAACTTCGTATGAAAATTATTTTTGAAGTTATCGATGCAGATGAGCTGATTCTCCGAAACAATTGATGATGCAAAAGACCGACTGTATGGTTATTGGACATGATGAAAATAAAATGTGGATTTTCCATTAAAAGGGAAATTCTGGTTGCGATTAAAGTCAGATCGATTGGAGATTTAAATGTGGCGCCAGATTGACGGTTTATTTGACTGGGAAGGAATATGAGGACGTGGTGCTGAATGAAGTGTAGATCGTTGTGTGGATTTCGATGCAAGTGGGAATATCCTGACTTTCTTTCTAGTTTCGTACTTGATGGTTGCTTAGGGAGTGTCATGTTGGTGATGAGGATGGACGACTTTGTGCTCAAGGTTTTTGTAAATAATTTGATTTCTAATGAAAATTCAAGTTGATTGATTGTGTTCCCTGTTAGTTCAATCAAACAATTCTCAAGGGTCCCAAAAATTTTTTCCAATTGAACTGGAAATCGTCCTGTTGGTTCTCTGAAAGGGTTCTGGAACTTTTGAGTATGTGATGATTTTGCAATTAGAATAGTATTCAACAAATTTGGTTGCATCAACAAGACCACAGTTAGAAACAAACTGAATGCTGATAACATTTTTATTTCTGAATTAAATTACAATCTAAGTTTTCAAGATTTTTTTCAAAATCTTAGTTGCACATCTCAATTGAAACTGAAACTCGAATTCAGTGGGATTTGAGATAGCGAAAAAAAGAAAAAATCAATTTTTGAAATTTTGGGAATCAACAGAAAGTAGAGAAATATTTCTATCAAAGAAAATACAGAAAATTGCAAGCCAGCATATTTGTTTTAATGTGACAAACTCAAGAATTCAAAATTGGGAATACTACTGACTAAATGCTTCGATGCAAACGGTGAGCTGATGTGATCTCTCGATTATTTGACAGAGAAAATGAGGGTGACTTCGGTTGTGCGTAACCCAGGATTTCTGTATCGACTCTGTGTCACTGAAACTGTAAAGTGACAGTTGGATTCCCCTTGAGTTTCTAAAGCTGTCAAAAGTAGACAAGTAGGTTTCAGACAAATTCAAAAATTTTATTTTTCAACAAGGACGAAGTGTCTGTCATCAGTATTCGACGGCACTACAAATACTTTAAGTTGAGCCATCAAATACGTTGACTCTCAAAAATTGAAACGGGACAAGATAAAAAGTCTACCGGTACTTTACTTGTTTATTGACACACTTTCTCGGCTCACCACTAGAGGATCTGGTTGTGCGTGTTCGCGTGCAGAAAAAAACATCGAATTTATGGTGCCCAATATTGATGAATATAAATGCATCAAATTCTTATACAAAGGGTTATTTTTTACAGTGTGAAGGAAAAATGGGCAACTTTATTTAGAATTAAAAACTTCCGGCTATGTTTAGAGTACGACCACTCAATTAAGATATGAACTGGAGTAGTTGGCAGCATTTTACGACCCATATCGATAGCCTCTTACCAACAAAAAAATCTCTATTTCAAAACCGCCTGTTTCCTACCCACAAGTTATACAATCCAAGGAAGTAAATCAAATGCAGCACCTGTTTCAATAATACGAAAAGAAAAACCGTGAAAGCGATCGAAATGCCGAACAAGTAAATGTAAAAAACCAAATAAATATCTGACTTTGACAAAGACAGAGAACGCGGACCAAGTTCATCCTCACTCTGAATTCTCAATCGATCCTTCATGGACACAAATGTCTCAACAGGAAATCTGATGTGGTCCCATCGCTCCCATATCCAGTAAATCCCAGATGTGATCAGAGTCTCCATAAATCTGTCCACAGGATGCTCATTGAACAGGTCAAAAGACGACCCCACAAGGTAGCCATAAGAAAACTGGAGGAAATGTGGACTGTCGTAGAGATTATCAGAATGTGACACTCTCTCCCTCTTTGGATTCTTTTTCATCTCTAATCGGAAGATATTCCAATAGAACAGAAACTCTTCCGATTTGACCAGCAAACTTGTTTGAGGCTTCATTAGAATTTCCAAAAGATCAGAATCTTCGAAATGACAAAGTGCCTCCACTTGTTGGTCAAACTTGTAAATTTTTTTAATGAATTTCCTTTGAGATGGACTATCACGAATGTCTACGGTGGTACTGTAAAATTCACATTCAGGCAAACTTGACATATCTTGGAAACAATAATGGTGTAGCCATTTCCCGCCGTAATCACCGAGTATGTTTGCCAGATACTTGTTTCTAAATATCTGGTCACATGATTTTAAACTACAAACGAGGTAAAATTTGAAATGTCCCATCTTTTCCATCTCACTCCAGTTGGTTTTGAAAGGATAAAGAATTCCAAATTCGGATTTTATAATTCCCTTGTAACAATTTGTCAAAGTGAGAGCAGCTAAAAGCCAACAAAAGAAAATTATTCCAAAAACCTTTACAAATAATTTTCTCTTTCCTCCATTTACATTTGTATCATTTTCATTTCTACTGCTTATATGAAGTTTGTGGAAATCCGAAGCACATGCAATTTGGTCATTTGCTTGGTCCACCAGCAGTCCAAAAATCCAAAATCCCATTTCAAATATAATTTTGTGAATTT
>JAQHQX010000416.1:0-13331 GCA_034694425.1 Arrhopalites sp. Gr-Col-00791
TTCAACTAATTTAGCTGTACTGTATCCATCAATCAAAATTCATTTGTTGATGATAAAATTTGAAACCCGAATTTTAACTACAATTTCGATTTAATAGATGGTAAGTTGACTTTGTAAATACCAATCTTCTACTTTTGTGTAAACTTTTGATCAGTAGAATTAATTGTTCTGTTCTCTGAACACGTTCAGAAAATGAAATGATTGAATTAATTAATTAATTAAGACAATCATTTAGTTTCCTACATAAAAGTTGAAGGGATTAAAAACTAACTAAAAACCTTTTTGTACGATAATTTCAAATGTTTAATTCTAATTTGTTCTCTATGATCGCAGAGAAACGTAAGGAGAGGATCAGAATTTTTACACAATGAAATAAATTTTCGAAAATATTCATCTTGAATTAAAAAAAGTTTTTATTTCCATATTAAAAATTTACGTTTCAAAAGGGCGTAATTTTACCATCTCAATTCAAAATTTAACAATAAAAAAATCATGCACCTTTTGAAGAACCAAAAACGATTCAAATGTATTCCTACTAAATATCAATATTAATGAATCTGTTTGTTTAATATTTACAACTTGTCGCCGCCAAAATTTTGAAAAATTACAATTGACCAACCATTTCAACCAGATTGTGAGCTAACAAAAGGATTTTCTAGTACACAAATCAAAACTTTTATTAAAGTTGATAATCAGCAACTAAATTTGTGATTCCTTTGAATTACACAATTAAACAATTGGAATGTCTTCATAATTGACCAAAACTGTAGCCGGTAATTAAAGATTTTCTTATTTCTCACCTCTCCATTGTTCAAGACCACCATTTGACCACAGTGAAAATACCCGGGTCGGTCCGACCGACTCGGTCGTAGTAGACCTCATTCCTTGTCCACTAATTTCAAACTTGAATTCTAAACTATTTCATGTATTTATACAAATTTTCTGCAAAATTTTGCCTTCCCCATTCCCCAAATATAATGAAAAACTTTGAAGTGGGTAAGTTCAAGTGGTAGCCGTAATTTTCATCATTTTCGTCCCAACAGTTTTTTAAATATTTTTTTCCATAACAAATTTAAATTGTCATGGAATTTTTAGAACGAGTCATTGGTCAGTTCAATTTTCATTATTAACTATTTATTAATAATTAATAATTTAATGATTTATTTATTAGTACATTTTACAAAGTTGAAATCGATTAGGAATCCTTGGATTTTCTCGAATTGTATTTATTCACTTGAAATATTGAATTTCGATTTGGCATAAAAATGCTAAATGCCAACCTCATCTAAAATTCATGCATCACGAAACAGGTAAATTAGTTTTCAAAATAATTTTGAAAGCATCAGAACCAAATTTCATCGATCGCAACCTAATCTAGAGACTGAGTATTCTCACGCAATTTTTGAAATCTTTTTACTTACGAAAATGTACATCAACGTGATGATTTTTCATTTATTTACAATTCATAGAAATTCACATCATATCCACCTAAGGATGTGAGTGACCTCAATTTAAAATTTAACTTGTGTCAACTTGTCAAAGTGTCCAACATGAAAAATGGTTAAATTTTGATGGGATAGAAAAAATGACACGAATTTAAAATTTACCATCACCTTTGGGATTTTTTAACGAATATCTTCATCAAATATTATTTTGTTCAAATTTCAAAATGTCGAGTAGAACACAGTAAGTGAGATTCATCTCCATCTATATTTTGATAATCTTTTCAATAAAATTTAAATTATGAGTTTCAATTGACTTGCAAATGAATTCTTTTAAAATATTACAAAATTGTATCTACTGCCCTTCACTAAAATCCAATCCAAACTTTTTTAATGTCTTTGACTTGATGATACCTCTAAAATAGTGCGTAAGAGCAGCTGCATAGGGAAATAATTAATCATTTTCTACATTAAATATTTCATAAATGCATTCGAGTAATCAATCCAACGGGATATGGAAAATTGTAAAATTTGTCAAAATATTCAATTTAAAAACTTGTATCAAATTATCCGCCTCTTCATTAGAACGTAAGTGAAAACTTGATTTTGTTTCTTGTTTTGGAAAGTGGATTCCATTTTGTCCGACACAATTCTTTGTTCAATTATTTTGATATTTCATCAAATGGGTAATTCTAATTTCTGCTTTAATAATTAATTTCTCGTCCACAATCACAATTTATTCTCTGCAGAATGTAAGTTTATATCATTTTCAATTATCGCTGATTCGATTTAGAGCAGACAGGAGGCATTGAAAAAAAATTGTTACAACATCTTCCCGATTGCAGAGGGGGTAGTAGTTGGACATAAAAGTCGACATATCACTTGTCGCTAACATGATACAATTGACACTAAAAATTCGGTGGCCTACGAATTTAAATTTGCCCTTTGAGCCTGTGGCCAACTTTCGCTTGAAAGTAGACAATAGAACGAGATATTGTACCGTCACCATTTTGGTTGCGCCATTGAAATCACTTTCCGAATCTCGTCACAATTCAAGTCTAATATTAAAAAACAATTCATTTTTGAAATCCCCGCTCCTACATTTTCAACGACAGCATGTGAGTACTCATTCGAGTAACAAGTAGTTGTCAGTACTATTCATTTCATATACAGTCATCATTTTCAGTTGTATTTGAACCAGCATTTGACATTGTACAATTAGAAAATGACATTTATGTCTTGTGAAAATTCCAATTCCAACAATTTTTAAAAGTGCGTAAGAAATTTAAAAAAATAATTTTGTGATTAAACATGAAACAGTTTCTCCAAGATTTCAACTACTAGAGAACCACCTCACGCAACAAGTTCAAACCATCGCAGAATTTGTCTTTTCCTTCTCATCTTAACCCACACAACCATTTGCCATCCCCAACCCTTACTCCGCCTATCAGCTTGAGTCTTGAGATTGTGCAACTAAAAGCAGAGAACTAAACCCTGTGAAACAATATTTTGAAGTGGCAGCAATTTCAAAATGATGATATAGACGCTCCTTAGAAATATTAATGGAGCCAACTGTGAACCACAACTTTGGTTAAACATTGTGTATGAGAAGTCACATGTCCAAAGATTTCCATTCTCTTCCGTTGTTCTAGAAAAAAAAACATTTTGAATTAAACTTTTAAATGATTTTGTGAAACCGCCAAATTTTCAATTGGACAAAATGACTTCAGGAAGTAAGTTTCACATTTCCATTTCCATAAAAGTCCCTCTGAAGGTAACTGCCTGACCTTCAAAGCGATTATCTTTTTCAACAAAATACAAAATACGTCATGTCGCAAAGTAGAGTTGAAAAATACATGAAAAAGTTCAATTGAATTTGATTTGTACAAACTCTGCATTTCAATTATCAGATAAGCGCTGACGTAAGGCATCATATTAATCATTCCATAGAATGAATTTTAACGAATTTCTCATTGACAATGAGAAGGGCGACTGGGACTTGAAGTTAATCAAAATTTGGTGTTTTGGAAATTGATACGATGAACTGAATTCTTTTCCAAAGCATGTAAGTGCAGGATCAACTTTTGATTATTTTACGGGCTCTTCATAAAGGATGTCATACTTGCAGTTGATCGTGTGAAGGTGGGTAGAGGGGTTGAGCAAGAAGGGAACATGAGCCTATATTTGTGTTGTGCACATGAAGAGGCGTGTTGTTATCGACACGATTTATGAAGAGTCTGTTGGATATGGCAATTGATAGACAAGCATTCAGAGGATAGAAATTCCCTTAGTGGAATAAATACAAACTAAATTACTTTTAATCATGTACCCTTTTTTGTGCCTCATGGATTTTTGTGAATGAATGCAGGGTGCCGTAAGTGACAATCATCCTACACAAAAGCAATTATTGTGCTCATTCTGTAGGGGATTGGAAAAATGTCGAAAATCTTTCCTTGTGGTTGTGATCTATCAAAAAAATTTCCTAATTTTGATTTCGACTTTCAGGAGAGAGTAAGCGTTTTTGTTTTTGGTTGAATTATGAATGTTTCTTAAAATATGGTTTGATGTCATGTAAATTGTTGTGTACTACGAAATCCACCTAACCTGACATGACCTCACCTGGGGGAACTCAGACCTCTGTAAGTAACTCGATTCACTTAACACCAAATATCGCAGATAGAGCCAACTCTCCACGTATCAGTAGATTTTGTTTCATGAATGAACAGACATCATTCCATTAAAGGGAGATCTGTGGGGCGATCCAAAATTTTACGGGTCCTTCTCAAAATAACAGAAGAGGCATAAGGAGGTTGGATTTTGCATTTTTTATTCTCAAAACATGACAAGATTCGTTTGTTGTTTGTACTGAAAGTCGGCGACTTATCAAGTTTAATCTGAATTTGAATCCATTTGGATTCTTAAATTGCGCTCAGTAGTTATTTCAATTTTTTAAATTATTAAACAAAATTTTAATCAAAATTAAAATCCAACATCAACTAAAATAATTTTCTACTGATTGCAGGGCGTAAGTTTAACTCCAATCTAATTGTATTCATTTAAATATATTCAAGTTGCATTTTTTTTTGCTCTGAGACGATTCTTAACACTTAATTTATCACAACGAACATGTTCAAATTCAAATACAAAAATTTCACCATCATTCTAAATCTAAATTTTTGTACATTTTCAGGCTGTAAGTTCAAAGTTACATTTTGAATTTGATATTCGAATGAGTTTAGCGATGTGAATGCGCTGGATCCTGACTTTCCGTAAAAGAGAAAGATCAAATGAGACTCAGTGAGTGTTCAGGATGAATCCGATGTGTCAGTGGAGACTGGAGAGTGAGTTAAGTTTTAAGTATGAACCAGTTGAGATGAGTAATTGAATTTTGAATTTTTAAATTAACATTGAAAATATTTGAAAAGTGTGTAAGTTCAATTAATGACTTGGAGTTTGTTCAAAGTGTCCGTCAACTAAAAAAAAGAAAGTATCGCAATTGCTTTCAAATTAATGCCTCACTAATCACGTTAAAAAAATGGGAAAATCTTATTTTGTCCACAAAAAAACTTATATTGTCAACAGCTTTGTTTATGTATGTAAACTCAGCTCTTGATTTTTTTGTTGGGAAGCTTGCTGATCATTGTCATCGCATTTCATGTCACTTGTCGTTGTCGTCGTCGTGGTGTGTCCGTCCGCACTACTTAGAAATTTTTTTCTAAATATTTGCAAGCTTTCCATTATCCCGCATAGCGGGTCGTTCCATCTTTTAGGGAAGCGAAGCTCCCAATTGAAATCGTCTTTCCGTCCGTCTGTCTGTCCGTCCGTCCGCACGTTTCTAATTTCGCCCCGAACCGACATCAAAACTATAAAGCATTAGAATACAGGGAATAATCGATTTTCGAAGGTCGATCGAGCGTCCTAGTATTGTTTTTAGGGAAGCGAAGCTTCCTATCGAAATCATTTCTCTTGACTTTGAGTTGTTTCTAAAACCAAAAATATACCTGTAAAAACAGCATGATCCATTTAAAAAGTCGGTATGTTTTCAGCACGTTCAAAATTTTGATTAAATTGTGACTTTGAATTTTATTACAGATCAGACGATTCAGACGGAAGTAACGGTTTTAATATTTTTATGAACATGGAAGGCTTTAGTAGGATTTTTATTCCTCCTATCAATAGCCCGCAAGTCGATGCGTCGGTAAATTAAAGGTTGCTAATTTGGCACATCGAGACAACCTTTCTAAATATAACTAACGGTTTGGTCTTATTTGGCAGATTATGTCAATGGAGATTTGTTTAATTGAAGTCGAGAGCAAAGCGAGCGATTAAAGAACTCCGAAAGCACTTACAACTTGCACTTAGACTGCCAGGAGCACCCTTCCGGTGTGGAATTTTCAGTGGTTGGAATTCTCCTAGAATTGTTGACAATACAAGTTTTTTTTGTGGATAAAATGAGTCCTTCTGTGGACAAAATGAATGTCGTCCAACAAAAATGTTGCTTCAATTGGGACGGCACACACTGAGCCACAACAAAATCCACCATTCACTCCAATACAATTTCAGAACTTTGAGGCCTTATTTTCCGCAGACAGAATATTTTGAAAAGTTGAATAATTTTGGGTTCGAGTGCCCAACACATGACTCGAATCGAAAATGGAGTTGTTTTGTCTAAATTCAAAATTTCCATTATTTGCTTTATCAATTGAGATTGGCCAAGTGTGCGACATGTTACTTGTACATGTTGGGGATTAAAGAAAAATAATCGGCGTCAATTCTAAGAAATCTCAAAAGTTTGAATTTTAAAATTGAATTAATTTTTTTTTCTAATTGGATATGTTCATCCTTTTCAATTGTTCCGAAAAACTACTGTCGAATCACGTGATTTTAGTGTGTAAGAAGTTTATCAAATCAAAATGCTTGAACATTTATCAAAATATTTTATGACGAACGTGTTAACATTAAAATATCTGTATAAAAAAATCGAACCAATTTTGAACTTTTCTTTGGTTTCTCAGTATGTGAGTCTACTTTTCAAAATCGTGATGGATGACAGGTTCATTTTGAATGTTTTCGATAGGATGAGAAAGTTCTTAAAATTTAAAAAATATGTTTTTAAATATTGCCAAACAATTTTGAAATCAACTTGTTAGATCGTGAGCAAATTGAAATTGTCATTTTAAATGTTTGATCATTAACTTTTTTTTAAAGTATTTGAGGTGTTTTTGAAATTGTCAAGTATTCGTAATTGTTTCAATGAAATTTGTTGAATGTGTAATATAATTAATTGTCAACCATCACATGTGAAGAAGGTGAGAAAATGTTAAATGTGAAATGTGAAAAAACATAAAATGTAAAATGTATCATGGACAAAAATTAGAGTTTTCAATTAACGACTCAAAACTCATTGTTCATATTGTGATGTGCATTCAAATTGAAATTCCTTTAGTGGGTAATTGAAATTAAATTAAATTTGTTTTTCACTTCAACTTTTGATTCTCATACAAAGTAAAAATTTAACTGGTTTTCCATTGGTCATCTGTTTCGGAATTAAAATTACCTCCAATGATTTAAATTTGCTATTAAAAGTTTGTAAGTTGACAAATGATTTGAATCAACTTTTATTCAGAGTCTCATTGTACAATTTAAATAGTTTTGTACAAATATAAAATTTGTTAAAAAAAACGTTGCTGCTTTTCTTCATCTGACGGTCATCAACTCTACAGATGGTAAAAGCTCAATCAAAACTAGTCAACATTTTCATTGTTAATTATTTCAAACTCAAACCCTATGACGTTTTAAATCAACATGCCAATTCTAATATCAAATTTAAAATTGCCGCCATATTGTAGAAGGTAATAGAAATTCAACTAACTAAACGCTTAATTCAGCTCACAATTTGCAATTGAAAACTATAACAACGACTAGTACAAATAGCGTCAAAACAACTAAATTAGAATCAACTTTGAACTTATTTAACTCGACATTTTCCCCTGATCAAACTTTTTGGTTCTCTTGATGAACAGCACGTCGTACTGTGTCGGTTTCTTCAAAACAATTTTTGACAATCGAAATTGACAACTTTTTTTAACCTAATTAAATAACAATTTTGAATGTTCAAAGAATGCTAACGTAAGTTGCAAATCTTTATCGTGTCTGTCACGTTTTGGTCCCGTTAGGAACATTACCCTGAAACTATTAAAGCTACCAACTGATTGACAACTAATTCTCCATTTCAAAACTAATAATTTCGTCCGTCCAATTCGTCAAATAATTTAAATTTTGAAGGAGACAAAAGTAACTTGAACAAGTTAACGTCCGTTAGCTACAATAAAACTAAAATATAGTCAAAATGACAACTTTTTTTATCTATTTAAATAACAATTTTAATCGTCTAAAGTTTTGTGGCGTAAGTTGAATATCTTCATTTTTTACAAGTTTGATGAGAGTGCGAGATGGATTTTTCATGCTCACTGTCCGAAGGTGGTCCAAACATTTAGTTTAAGATTAGCACCTTAAATCTTGACTCACGTATCAACATTTATGTTACCTCTGAAAATATTAAATCTATTAATTAGATTGAAAACTAATTCCCTATTTTAAAATTATTAATTTCAATCGTTCAATTCATCAAATCATTTAAATTTTGAAGCGAAAGCCGGTAAGTTGCATACGTTAACGCCTGTTAACTACAATAAATAAATGAAGATACGATTAAGATGGTCTCGTCCATATTTATCGTGATTTTAAATTGAGTTTTTGTGGTCATGATGATGATGCACCCTCAATTGACAAGAGGGTCAAGGTTATCAAGAATCTTGCAAAATACCTTCCCTACTAAACTAACTTGTACGAAGAATGTGTTCCCTTACTCAGCAACTGACCTCAATGACCTACACAGGTCACAGGTCAAACAAAGTGATGCCAAAAATACTCAATTTAGTCGGTGATAAATGGACCCTGTAGAGATACCCTCTTGTCTCCCAGTGTAATAATTTGATTGTGTGTTGGTTTTGTTTTCTGGACAATTCATCCCATGTTAGACTGTAAGGATTTAATTGGGAATATTTTTGTCTTCAAATATTTAAAATGGAAATTTTGACAAAATGTTAATTGTCAATTGACAAATAAATCCCAATTACCATCAAAATCCTTAAATCTGTTTTAATTTCTTTGTTCCTTTCAAAAATTGGAAAATTGAATTGTCACTCTGCAGCTTGTAAGTTCTATATTAATTAAATTCAATTTCAATTAAAGTTAACCATCTAAAATAGATTAGTGATTTAATCTAGATGGCTACAATTTACTTAATTTTCAAAAATGAATTTGTTCTTCTTAAAATCTTGTATATCGTTTTCGTCTCAATTCTTCAGCAAGTAAGAAATGTCATGGAATTAAAACCTTAAAAAATTGCCATTTTGATGAGTTGAAAATATTCAAATAAAATACAGACCATCGTAAAATTAGCTCTAACTGATTCAAATTTTTTATTCTTAATTGGAAACTAATAGGACGTAAGTTAATGTTGTTTAATTGTAGTGATTTAATTCAAATTCGCATTAATCAATTGAAGAGGTCAGAACCAAAAGCAGATAACTACATTGTGCCCCTGTCTTGGCATGCGCGCATGTCTTTCAAGAGCAAACAAGCGTTCATTGCAGGGGCACAATGTAGTTATTGGCTTTTCGTTCTGACCTCCTCAGTTGTACTCCTCATGGGACCGGGAATGACAACGACTAAATTCCCTTCAAAAGCTCAATGAATTGAGAGATCAACTAAAAAGTGTTGAATAAGTTAGTGCATAATCTATTTTTTGAAAAAACTTTGACTCAACTCTTGACCAGAAAAGTTGTTTTGTTTTTTCTTGACGAGAAAAATGTCCATGTTATATCTTGACCTTGTGTCAAAATTCATAACGTTGGTCGAAAACTATTTTCTTGATCGGCCCAAGTTCGTGGGCTGACACAGAAAATGCACTCACAGTTTAATATAATTGGTCATTTTTATCATTTGAATTTTATAAAAAGGTTTTAGTTCAATTGATGGCAAATGCTGAAAATAAGTTTTTTTCTTAATTTGAAAACAATTTCTTGACTTGAAATTTCTTCTTCGTTGAATCAATCACAGCTGGTAATTACAATTTAATTACAAAATTTACTTTGAATTTGTTCAATTTCAAAAGTGAGAACAATAAACCAAAGTTTTGATTAAACTTTTGAATCCATCAAACATCATCTTCATGATCTTATTTAATGGCTATAGAGGGTAAATTGACATTTTGAATTTTTTAAACGAAACATCTACAATACTGCTCTAAAATGCAATACGAAATGATTTTATATTTAATTATATTTAACCTTCTTTTTCTGATCAAACAATACAATGAAATTTAATATATAAACAGAAAGTGAGTTTCAAAACAAAAACTTATTTTAAATTCTGATAACTTTAAATAAACATTTTGATGTGGTAGGAAAAAAGAGAGACATTGAAATTGATAATCCTTAACCTGAACCGCATAATCTAATTAAAAATTTTTAATCATCTCCAAATTCTTAATGTCAACTCACATCAAAATGACATTTTTTTTATTGAAAGGTGGTAAGAAAAATATGCATACACATAATTCTCTGAATTTTAAAACTTTTCAAAAATTCTTACAAGATTTTAAAAATTCCAAAATCCATCTTGTCACAAAATAGGAAGTAAGCATTTTGTAGCAAATTAAATTACTAAAATCAAAAGTAGGCAAAAGATCAACGTACCAGCAATCAGCAGTTGTTAATCCTGTACTTCGATACAAATCAGTTGGCAATCAAATCCACTAAAATATTTATACTCAACTATAAAGAATTGATACAAATCCAAATCCAATTTAAACTATTATAATTTTAATTGAAATTTCAGGAAGTAAGTACATTTCAATTAGAATTTAATTTAAGAAAACTTTATACAGACTTTCAGAAAAAAGTGAAATTTTGGATGACGCTCAGTGTCTACCTAAGAAAATCTGGTTGAGTTAGATGCCATCTAATGAAAGGCAGGATGAGGCAGGATGTATCCTGCAAATTGTAACTGTTGCATTTTGAACTCTCTAATTGTCATGTTTATATTTTCTAATCAATTCCAAAAATCCAAACATCCCAATCTTATTCCAATTCTTCTGGTTCATACAAACAGAAAGTAAGAGCACTTGACCAGAGATCAACTAAATTCACTTTATTTTGTATTTCAATCCAAAAACGACATTCCATAAAAATTTCTAATCTCCATAATCTAAACGATATTGTCTTGTCATTTGTCAATTTTTGTGTTGGCCCGACAATTCAAATTTTAATTCATGACCACATCTCCAGTGCGTAAGGAGAGATATTTTGTATAAAAGAAATATATATTTCTCCAATCTTTTAACGTCTTCCAACACGTCACTAAAGAATTATGAAATTTCAAGTCAATTTAATTAAAATTAAAATTTTCTACTTTTTGAATTTCTTTAAATGATGGACTTGGTTGGATCTATTTGTGAACACGGGATAGTTTTCTGGTACATTTTTATATTAATTAATCACAAAAATTAATACAAATATTTGTCAACTCCTGTACGTCAGTCGGGCAAATCAGATATAATTTCCCTAACCAGTTGATATTCAATTACAGATGATCCAAGTGACACGGTTGCCCCTGATTGTTCACGTCGCTAAAGGTCTCGTGAATCAAATCCGTAAATTTTTTTTAATCAATCCCACATTCCACTAACCTCGTTGGATTATGCAACTAAATTAATTTTTAACTACTTTTTTTATTAACGGCATTTTCTTTCTATCGCCACTCAGACCCAGCACCCGAGCCAGATGGATTTCCGGACTTGTCAAATAGACGTTTAAACATTTTAATTAATGAAATTCAAAATTTTCAAAATACAAAAAAGTAGTTAAAAATTTCAATAGTCAATAATGATAATGGTTATGGTAAAAAACATTTTTTCTTTTTTAATCTTTAATCGAATGAGTTTGATTTGAATAAATCGATAGGGCATCAGCAAACACTGTTCTGTTTCCAATCATTCAGCCATTTTGAAATGATGAAAAAAAAACTGGCATTTTAATTCAATTCAATTATGGGTATTGTATAATTTTGACATTCACTTTGAAAAAGTAATTTAATTGTAGTCTGAGAAGAAATATAAATTTTAACTTATCCCCATCCCCATTTTTTATTCTTCGTTCTTCAACTGAATCTTGATTTTAATTTGATATTCGCATTTGAGACTAGAAACATTATAGAAAATTTCAATGTTAACTTTTGTACACTAAACTTTGCACAAGTTTCAAAATTAAATGTCATTTGTTGAGTATTTATCAGTGATATATACTTCGAAGTGACTTCGGAAAGGCTACATAAAATCAAAGTGTTTGTTTCAATTTCTATGTAGTAAAGATGTGAGAATGAGCTTGAGTAGAGTGTGGCATTTAATGTTGAACATCTTTATTTGGAGCGGGCATGGGGGAAATGTAGAAAAATTGTCAAAATATGTGGCAGCCACGCTGTGGCTGCATTTTCTGCCACACCTCGTGAACCTAGTTCGACGAAGAAAATAAATTTCGACGAAAGTGAAAATTTTCAACATGGGGGAGATGGGCAAGATGTAGATAAAATCTGGTTTTTGTAGCAAACAATATTCTAATTTCAGTTTGAGGGTTTTCCAAGATTTTGTTTAAAAACCGATTATTTACTCAAGGAAAAATACTCATAAAAAATATAGTCTGGTTGCTTAACCAGAAACACAATCTTTTTCTAAAATATTTTTGAATCAACAAAGCTTTACAACAAGTAAACGATTGAAATTGTGTTCTTTTCAGTACCAAAAAGGCGCTAGCACGTGGATAGGGCAAAGTCTTTGAACTTTCGACTCTTCATATCCCTGAGAATAAAAAAAATTTCAATTTCAACTCTAGTAAACAAAAGATGTCGAATGCTCCTTTCTTTGAGTTTAGAGCAAGTTAAAATCAAAGAAATTTTCGCACCCCCCAGTCGAAATCTATTTTGGAGCCGGAAAGATGACAATACTTTGAACAAAGAAAAGATTCAAAGTGAATTGAGAGGAATTTCCATTAGGTACATTAATTAGTGTTTTCATTCTCCTGAGAACTCAATGTCAAGATGCAGTAATTGAAATATCGACTTAATGTTTCCTGGGTATATTATTTATTTAAAATTGTCATTTGACAAACTCATCTTGTACTCAATGTGGACGCAATTGTTTAGCAAAACTCATTTTAATGATGTTGCCGGATACTTCACTTAATTTGATATTTTTCAACTTCAACGAGCAGCTACAATGAGGAAGCTTCTTCATTCATATAAACTTCACGTTGTGTAGTTTCTTGATAAATTCGAATTGAAGTACAATGAGCTCATCCACAACTTCTGGACCACAAGTTGACAGTTTTTGATATTTTCAAAACCATTCTGTCAAAAGCATCTTCAAATTGTTTCAGGAAATTTTCATCCTTTTTAATTCATACGATTCAAAGAGATTCCTCATACTTTTCTGGCTCTTATCAATTGAAAGTGAAACTTGAATGTCAGGAATTTGTCATTTAATATCAAATTTAGACTTCCCAGATTGAACAAAAAATCAGAAAATATGTATTAGAATCACAAGTTTGAATTTCATCGTGAATACCCGGAAGTTGATGAGATTCACATAAAAGTTTCAAATCTGTTGTCATTCTATGAAAGTTGTCTTGGTATTTTTCCTGGTTTGTTGTGATTACTTTTTCTCAGCTATAACTAATTTTAAAAGCGACAGATGAAAGAGGACAAAATTCCTAGTCTTTATATGGAGGCGCGGGGGCAGGTAAAATTTGAATTTCCTTGTAGTCTGCTTTT
>JAQHQX010000417.1:0-13326 GCA_034694425.1 Arrhopalites sp. Gr-Col-00791
GTTATGATTTGAGACTTTACGGTATGGACTTTGGTTAGGTTTCACACAAAATATTTCGTATTGTGTCAGGCATATGAGAGGTAAATACTTTTTGTATCGGGCCCATGACTGCTTTGGTATAAGATTAAATAATATCTTACTACTACATATGTACATACTACAGAGTTTTTATTCATTTTTTACACACAAGGAAGGCTGGTCTGCACCTAAAATCGATCAACGTCTAATATCTATAGAACGGTACTCGGAGGATTCGTCCCATAAAAAATTTGACCCAGGAAAAATTCGAAACCTGACTATAATAATTCATGAGATTCGTTTGTTTCAAGTCGCGAGTGTGTTAAAGAATATTCGAAAACACTGTCCGAAATTTTTCTTCAGATCAATTTTTTAATAATTTAATTATAATTTAATGTACATTGTACTTGGTTAATATTTGAAGCCTGATTACATTTGTTTCGCATTGTATCACAGTTAATCATTTCCATCACTGCCCCTAGTAGCACACCAAAACCAACCAACGTTGTGTAGTAGTCGTACAGTGGTTCAGGTAGTTCTGGAAACGTTCTCCCAACGTTATCAAGAAACTTTTGAACTAAAAATGTTCCGTTAAGCCATTTATGAAAGTTATGTGTTGGTCAAAGTTCGATGTTCTCAGAACGTTCCAACGAAACGAGTAGTAGGCAATCAATTGTCCTAAGTAAACGTTGGAAAGTAACGTTCTGGTGGCGGGCGTTGATAGTTTCCACGACGTTTTCAAAACGTTCTCATGACTACCTGACGACTTCTCCAACGTTGTCGTATCCATGACGAAACATTTTGACATGGTTGTAAATTGGTTTCTGTGCTACTAGGGGCCTGGCTACAGATTTTCACAAAGAGCTGTTCGTCCTGGCCTCGCCACCAGGACGAATTCCGACTGCTCGAATGTCGTTTGAGAACCCTTAAAGCACTTATAATTCGAACTTAGGCCGCCCGGAGCCCTTGTGCAATTTTCCTTGTGATGAATTTTTTTGTGCTGAATTTTCCGTAAAGTTTCCTGTGATGAAAATTCCCCGAATCAAATACATATGTTTAGGGGTCACGGGAGGACACGATCACTAAGTTGGGAAATTTTATTGGAGAACACAGGGGACACGAAAGTATGTAATAATTTTCCGTTGATTCGAGTAGGGGTTACGGTAGGGGGACATGAAAGGAGGACACGGGGAGACACATTTTAGCAACTCTCCAAAATTGTTTCGTGGAGTACTCATGAGAGAACAAGGGAAATGTACTGTAACTTGAAATTTAGAAGGAGAACAGTTTAATATGACTAAATAACTGAATTCTCTATCTAACTCATATTAGTCAGTCAAACTATACTAGTCTATGAAATATGATTACAACAATATAAGTGACGTGATGAAATGAAAATGGATAACCCACTCATGTAGTAGCTAACACTGGGATTCAAACATTCAAAATCAAGAGGGATCTCTTGAAAGTCTGGAACCCTCCACTTTTAAGTAATTGATTTACAATTTCTTTTACTCAAGTCATATCTCTTTAACACCTGTGACGTACTCTCACAGTAGCGTTTGCCAAAACCTGCCGCCACTGTCTTGTCCAAAACCTTTGAAAACAAATTGAAATTAAAAGCAGAAAAATTTATTTAAAATGGTCACGCTAATTAGACTTATCTCTATTTTATTGGTCTCACGATTAACGTCTGGTTACATTTTCCCTTCTTTCAACATCACATCTAGTAACATCATAACAGCCCTCAAGCGTTCAAAGATCACAAAAGACCATGACGACCTCCAGCGACAACATCGCTTACAGTTCTTCGACCTAATTCGTGTTTTCAAAAATTCCTTCATTATCCTATATTCAGCTCAATCTGATCCAGAAAAGCGAAACCAAATTCCAAACTATTTTGGAGAATTTCAAAAGCAGAAAATTCCCATCGAATTTTATATCTATCAATTGACTGTAAATCAATCCAATTTCAATATACTGAAATTGTTCAACCGATTTCTTGATGGATCGATGGTCCATATCGTGTTTCAAGAGGCTAACGCTCTCTCCAACAGCTCCATAGCCGTTATTGATAAGTTAAATTCCCTGCATCAAACATCGTTTAACAATCTGGAAGATCTCATCATCATCACACACGCTCCTCCACTGCAGAAACCACTTCTTTTTCGAATTTCGACCTTCATCGATCAGCAGTCCACTGTCCCGAAACACATCCTCGCAGCGCCGCCAAACATTTTGCAAATCCTGCTCGACGATCTGCAAACGGAAATTCGCGAAATATCAATCCTTCATGTGATCACTGAAAAACGTCGATTAAAGACAAAATTTCTGACCATTTCTTTATCTGAAATCACAT
Source organism: Arrhopalites sp. Gr-Col-00791 (assembly GCA_034694425.1). Taxonomy (NCBI): domain Eukaryota; kingdom Metazoa; phylum Arthropoda; class Collembola; order Symphypleona; family Arrhopalitidae; genus Arrhopalites; species Arrhopalites sp. Gr-Col-00791. Next base: position 2,378 of record JAQHQX010000417.1, read on the forward strand.
TTTCCCGCTTCAACTCGACTAGAGACTTCGTATCGTGGATGGTGGTAAAAAGATCTCAATTTCACATGGGGAATCTGTACGTCAGTGGCACCGGTGTGCATGAACTTCTGCATTCGAAAGACACCAACATTTATTTGGATGTTAGGACCGTCCTACAGTTAAAACTCCTGTGGATACCCAAAACCAAAATAGCCTTAGACATGACCTCACACCTAAATATCTCATTGATCTTTCACCCCACTCGATATAGCCTGCGTCAAAAACATTCAAACTCAGCAATGTCCCTCAACTGTTTCAACTGTGCAACCATACACCAGTGGACCTTCTGGACGCATACAGAAAAAATTGGAGATGACACCTACGTAATTTGCTATCCTCAGATGCCTCTGGAGTCAACATTTTTTATGCTCGACTCAATTGGGGCACCCTTTTCTAATCTCGTTTGGCTTTCATTGCTTCTCTGTATCATTTTCACTTTTCTACTCAACTTTCTGCACACACAAAAATTTAAAAATTCATTCGGAACAGCTTTGAAGCCGATTTGCAGGGCACAAATTGGAATTACTCTGAAAACTAAATGTCAGTTTTACTTGATTTTATGGATAATTTTTGTTTTTCTAATGCAACAATTTTACTTGTGTGAGCTCAAGAGTAGTCATACTGTTCCTGGAATTAAGGGAACTGAAGCCAGTTTGGAAGACCTCATTAGGCAGGATTTTAAATTTTCCGCCTTTTCCTCCAATATGATTTATATCCTTCTATCAGCCACCTACAACATCACAGATCAGAAGAACATTTTGAATCCTATCATCGATAACTGGGTTGGTACCAACTCTGGTTCCGACTTGAATAAGCTGGCATTTCTCCTCGAAGAGGACGACAGAGAAATATTCAGATTTACTGTTCCGCTGACTTTGAAACGGGATTTTCATTTTTTGAAAAATCGAATTTGGATTTCTTCTATCGTTGTTGGACTAACTCCACCGAATTTGGACATAATTCTCCATCAGTTCCGTAATTATTATTCGAGTGGAATCTACAATTATTTGATGGATTTATTCCGAAGTCTAGAGTGGTTTCATTATGCGCAATATCAAAATTTGCCATTGGATCAAAGTCTCCTTGGTCATTTTTATCGGGAGATTATTTCCTGGATGCAAATCAATGAGTTGCCAATGCTGGAGAATTCAATACACAAAATAGCTTTCTTGGGTCACTTTTCATTAATGTTGGTTGCAACAATTGTTTTCCTATCTGAAAGTTTATTCCACTACTTGTTTTTGAAATGCTACTCAACTCAAGAGTCAATCAGGGCCACCTTCAAATAAAATATCAGCATTTTCATAGATACATGAAATAGTTCGCCTAATTTCTGAATGAAGTTCATCAGGGCAGTTCCTATCGGTACATGTTCACTATCTGACTAACTACAAAAAACTGAATTAAATAAGGTCTGACTTTCTCTGACTTTCGTTCTGGGCTTTAGTTAGAATAACACCAATTTTGAAACTTGAAAACAAATAGTTTTGTAGCTGTCAATGTAACGACAAAATATTCTATATTTGTTTATTCTCTATAAATCAAAATAAGGAAAGCATCAAAATTACCAATCTGTACTGAAACGTGTTGAAAGTAATTTGAATAAATTCATTTATGTATCGACATGCCAAATTGTCATGATTGATTTCATTTGGAGTAAATTGTTTGCTCAGGTAAAAATATTGAAACTCCAGTAGAATTTTTTTGTTTAGTTTAGATTAGAGGATACCCGAAAACACTGACACTAACTACCGGAAGCTTAATTAAAATACCTGAGCTTCAATATTTTACGAAAGTTTCGATTAAAATATCTGAGCAAAAAATACCAGTCATTTTATTTTAAAGGGACACCAACCTTAAAATGTCAAGTGTAATTTTAGTGAGAGCTTTAAGAACTCCATGACACGTAAAGGTGTCAACGTTATCCACAACTTGAATAAGTGAACTTTTTGCGTTATTGCATTTGAAACAAAATTTTATTTATACTGACTCCAATTCAAGCTTCATGGAAATGAAGCATCAGTATCAGATACTCCAATACATATCAAGTTTCAAGTATCTTTGGCATTTCAAAATTTTCCATAGTTTGAATAAATAATGCATTTTGAGTATTTCAAAATTAATTTTGTTCTTTTCTTCAATTCTCTTCAATTTCTACACAGACAACAAAGCATTTTGTGACTGCAATACACTTCAAAATTGAAGCCATTGTTCCCATTTCTCATTAAATATCTTTCAAAAACAGTCTCACGTTACACTCCTTAGAGCAAAGCAGAATTTTCAGGAGACGTGCAGCATGAAATTGTACTCTTGGCCAAGTAAACTCCCATTGAATATGTGGGTGCTACTGTCGAGATTCAAATGGTTTCGTTTACTGGAGCAGTTTTTGGTACTATCCTATTTCCAACAAGTTGATCTGTCTCTCCTGCTTATATCATCGTCCTCAACCTCACTACAAAATTCAAACTGGTTCAATAAGTTCCATCAAGAGAGTCATACGAATCCTGTGGCTGACACCTTGGATTTGGGTAGTTTTCTTCAAATTTTCCAAAACTACACAATTTCTGTCCACCTCTTGGAATGTCGAAAACTAGACAACCGACAGATAGAAAATTTGTATGTGACAATCCAGGAACTGCAAATACCCGCCACTATCTTCCTCAACCAGTCGAAATCGGATTTGAGCATTTCCAGTATCAGAAAATTAAAGGAAGGTTCCCGCGTCCATATTCTATTTTCATGTTTAGACACAGAATCCTGCCCTGGGTCGATTACTCAAATCAATCAATTTTGTGAATCACACCAGAACTTTACCCATCACCTCGACATCATCATTAACTTTGACCGGATGAATAGGGATTTTGATCCTAATTACAGAGCCAGTTCAGGTGCAAGTCCAGATCAAGCTTCATTTCTTGTCACTGGATATTCGATCCTATTGAATATTCTCGCCGATGTTCCTGCCATGAAGATCTACAGAGTATCTTATTTTCATGTGAAAATTCAAAATCGAAAGGCCCATGGAGAATTGATTTCGCTTTCTTTGAAATCGATTCAAAAGATGCATCGAGTATCTTTTAAGGAGTTTCAGACGATCCTGGCGGACAACAAACGAAAACTACATTTAGGCGAACTGTTCGTTATGGCGGACGGCATCCCTAACAAATTTCATGAACATCGCATTCAAGATTTTCAACATTCGAACTCGCAAGAAATTCGTTCAACAAAAACGGCAACGATAAAATTGGCAATTGGTCTCACTTCCCGCATCAACCTCACATTAACGTTCCTATCAAGAGTAAAAAGTGAACTCATCATAAACAACAAGTACTATGGTATGATGTATCTAAACTGCAAAATATGCGGAACACAAGAAGTTCAAACAGCTTGGGCTCATTTGGAACAAGTTGGCGATCAAGTTTACGGCATTTTGTACCCCTCCGAACCACCCGCAGAAATATTTCCGATTGAATCTATCTGGACTCCATTTTCTTACAAGATTTGGCTCCTTCTGTTCCTCTCCACAATTCTTTCTTTGGCACTGAATATATTTGGATTCAAAATGAGTTGTAAGAAATCGTTTGTTCTTCTTATTCGACCATTTTTTGCGCGTACTAAAATTCCCGGTGGAGCCAAATGTCGGTGGTACTTTTTGACGTGGATGATGTTCGTGTTTCTCATCAAGAGATTTTACTGGTGTGCATTCAAGACCAATCAAATCGTTCCCTCTGTGAGAGAAGTGAAACTTGAGTTAGAGGACTTGATTCAATTAAATTATAAATTCAAGGCCTTGACCTCGGATTCTTGGTTGGTCTGGTTTGCCACCAGACAAAACAGTCACCTTTCTGCACGGATCTGGGAAAACTTTGCATGGGGTCGTGGGATGAACGGAAAATTTGCTAGTATTGTCGATGTGCGAGATAGCGAAACGTACAAGATTGTTTATCCTGTCATTTACCGAAATCACTGGAGTTTGTTGGAAAACAAAATTTGGGCACCCTCAATTATGGTCGGGATATCTCCTCCAAATTTGGGATTGATTTCGAAGGGTTTTCGAAATATGGACTGTAGCGGCATTTACACGTTTTGGAATAGCATCATCGATATGTTGAAGTGGCGTGATTTTGGCAGGTTGCACAATCTACCCTTTGACAAAAGACTCTGGTCTCTTGTTCGGCAGGACAAAATTGCAGAGTGGAAACTAGAGCAACTACCAACATTAAGGAATTTCATCCACGAAATTTGTTTCTTTGGATATTTGTTCTTAATAGCAATCGCTATGGTACTCTTTGCAATTGAGCAACTGGTCTCGTTACTAGGACATAAACTGGAGCGAAAAATAAACTATTTGGAAACTGATGCAGAGTAACGTGATGTTCTGTATTTGACTTGTCGAGAAAAATTGATTAGCTACAGAAACAGATAGAATTTGGTAATAAAATGTGTCTCCGCATAAAATTCAAATTATTTTGAGTTACCGAACGATTTTCTGCACATTAAATCAGTCTGATTTAATCAGAGTTGATATTTCATCCTGATGACATCAAAATAAAAATATTTTCCATGTGGTCAAAATGGATGAAAAAATTGGACAAAACGTAACAAAATAAAAAGTTTGGAAACTTTGGGTTGGGATTTTAGACCTTGTGATTGTTTATATTAATTAGATGCCACAAGTGTTGAGAAGTCATTTACTAAATGCAAGTCCATATCAGGATTCACATCAATCTCTCAAACATCCACATTCATATTATGCTGCATAATTTATGCATTTTCTCAATTTACCCATCCATTGCATCCACCTTGGTAGATGTGTAGCCAACCCTGGATCAGCTGTAAATGCGTTAATGTGGTTGCCTCTTGTGTAATGAACACTTCAATCCGAGGGTATAGCTACCATTAGAAACTTTTATTCGAGCAAACAAGTTTTACAGCAGACAATAAATTTTTAAACATTTTAATGGTTGACCAAAGTGTGCTCGAAAGAACCTTATTATTACATATTATCAATTTTTAGCCTCATTTCACCAATCTGCCTGAATTGAAAAATCAGCCCCCTGTTTTTTTTTCAAATTTAAATTGCATCAGCTTCGCGATGCCGATAAAAATTAAGATTGTACACCCTTGACACAATATTTAACTTATAAATTGTGGATTTCTTAATTGTCATTGGAATTCAATGCACAGGTTAAAATTCATCGATTTTTGACGTAAATTTCTACTTCACTTCATCTTCAAAGAATTATGTCGTAGAGAAAAGAGACATGTGGTGAAGTAAGAGGAATGTGAATGTTACAAATGTCACAATGTCGTTTGTGTCATTAGGAGGATTTTGAATGTGGAATAAGTTTTGAGTCCCCTTTTCCTTCTTCAAGTTTTTTCAATTCCTTGAGCACAATAAGACACTTTTCTGTGACAAAAGAAAATTCAAGGATGAAGAAATTGTGATTCCTCATCAACTTTCTTTCAGCAGCATTCAAATTTTGAATCATCAGTAATTAGTGAGTGGATGACAACAATTATTATCGGTTGAATTTTCATTTCATGTTAAGTTTCAATCGAAGTGGGGTTGGAATTTCATCCGGATCAAATCAAAATATTGTCCATCTGGTCAAAATAGTTGGAAGAAACAAGAAATTTACTAAAACTTCGAAGATATCTTGCTCTGTAATACTTCCTTAACGCCTCGAAAAGTCGTTTGTTGAATGTCAAATTAACTTTCGTGTTGCAACACGTTTTTGAGCAATTCAAATTCTTTATAATGTCCATTTTCTCACTTCCTTCAGTTTTGATATATCAAAATATGGTCCATTTTATCCATCAACTTTGTCCACACACGATGGATAGCCAACCGTTTGCTGCCTTAATGTAGGAGCAAAGTTGATATCAAATTCAGTATGTGCCACCAGTCGTTACACGAAACCAGCTTCTTGAGTCAATATTAAATGTTTTAGTGTAAAAAACTGAACAGCAAATTAAAATTCTTTTCAATAAACCCGCCTTCCATTTAAACAAAGAAGAACCTGAACAATCCAGCTCTATGGGAACAGACTCCTTTTCAAATTTTTCCGAGGATACGAAACATTCTGATTGTCGTTGAGTCCTTAGAGTTGGTGTTTCCTCTAATTCGTGTCTGTCAAACTTATGATCCTGTTAACTGATCAGATATTTAAAATGGCGACTCCAAGTACTTTGGTTCTGGCGTTTTTATTTCTGGGACGAATTTTAAATTCGAAAATCGTTTCCTCAGTTCCTGCTAGAAACTTTGAGCTTCTACCCATTCAGGCTCATTTAGACGGCTTGCACCATAACAGACCACACAAAGATAAAATGCCGTTGGACGGGTTTATTCGGATTTTCAAACATTCCGCCATTTTCCTACATTCGATTCAACTTGGAGTGAAGGACGAGGAATTCGGAATATTTCTCGACCAAATTAGAAACATGGAAATTCCTTTGAGTTTTCATGTGGACAACAAGAGGGGAAATTTCTCGAGGTTCAAAAGGAGGAACTTTGTGGGTAAACTGATGGAAGGTTACAAAGTCCATATTTTACTTCAAAAGACGAGCATCAATTCCCATTCAGATGTCAGCAAATTTTGCTGGATGAATCTGAAATCTTTTGATGTTCTGGAAGACGTCATAATTTCATTGCACATGCGTAATCAAGGCGAACTGGACAAACTCCTAAGCGACCAAATAGTGGACGATGACGACCTTTCTGCATATTTACTCTTTGCCCCCTCGAACATTCTCAAGGTTTCAGTAGACAAAGTGAGTCTGAGAATTGAAAACACAGTCATTCTATTCCTTACCGTTCAAAACAACAATATCACCACAAACCTGATTCCAGTTCCGTTCATTTTGATCAACCAGAGCACATCAAATTTCGATTCTAACGCTAAACTCCATTTCCGGAACAATTTGACCAAGTTCCGTTCACAATTCCACTTGGGTCAACTCCGTCACACAATGGGGGACAAGATGTTGGTGTCAAATGGAAATACGAAGGGCATCCGCTGGAGTTGGAAAATTAGGGACATTTTTCAAAATAACCTACTTATGGAGGCCACACTCAAGTTAATGAGCGACATGACCTCTAACCTCAACTACTCTTTGACCTTCTTTAAAAAAAATAAACCTAAGTGGATACTGCAGCACATTGCAGATTCAGTCGTTGACCTTGACTCCCCAATTTGTGGGACTCTAATTGGAGCACAATCATGTGGTCATTTGGAAAAAGTTCGCGATCAATCCTACGTCATTCTGTACGGCTCTGATCCACCCACGGAAATATTTCCGATTGAATCTATCTGGACTCCATTTTCTGACGAGATTTGGATCCTCCTGTTCTTCTCAACTTTGTTTTCATTGGTGATGAATTTAATTGGATTCAAGCTCAGTTGGGGGAAATCGATTGGTCTTGTTATTCGACCATTTTTTGCGCGCACTAAAATTCCCGGTGGAGTCAAATGTCGGTGGTACTTTGTGACATGGATGATGTTCGTGTTTCTCATCAAGAGGTTTTACTTGTGTGCTTTCAAGACCAATCAAATCGTTCCCTCTGTAAGGGAAGTAAAACTTGAGTTGGAGGACTTGATTCAATTAAATTACAAATTTTATGCTCATGGTCTGGCTACATTGCGTCAGTTGACTCTAGCCGCCCCTGAGGGAGAAAATATAGCAGGCCAAAATATTTTGACTCGGATATTGCAAAACTGGTTTCGAAACGATACCAAAGATGAGGAGCTGGCTCATCTGGTTGAATCCGAGGATAGTAAAATGTACAAAATTGTTTGGCCAGTTATACACCAAATTCATTTGAGTTTGTTGGAAAACAAAATTTGGACTTCATCAGTCATGGTCGGGTTGTCTCCTCCGAATTTGGACCTGATTCTCATGGCCTTTCGAAACTTTTATTCCTCTGGAGTCTACAAATATTTACGCGATGTGGGGACTACTATACGTTGGAGGAATTTCGGTAGACTATATAATTTGCCATGCGATAAGAGTCTCTGGGAATTATTTGGACAAGATAAAATCTCCGAATGGACAATCGAACAATTGCCCACACTCCAAAATTCCGTTCTCAAAATTTTGTTTGGTGGATACATTTTTATGATTTTGGTCGCCATCATTCTTTTCGCTGGCGAGAGACTGTTCTTGTGTATTTCTCGGAAGATTAGATGCTGGAAAAGGTCCGTATGAAACCATATCAAATGGGCCAAGTGAATAAAACTTATGGGACTTGGAATTCCGTGATTATTCGATAAACCCATGCTCTCCAATTAGATGCACCAACTCAAATGGCTGCTTATGACAAATGTTAAAATTTGATATTAAGCAATTGACTGATTCTTTGGGAAATGAACTTGAGTTTTTGTTTTTATTCACAGTCTCGCTGTTTTCCCGAGAGAACTATGGAAATGATCCCCCAAAGTACCCGAATGTCTAGCATACTTTTCAATAACTGTGCTTTTGATTTCAATGGTTGATTTTACGGGTAATTAATTCACATCGTAGCTAAATACTTTCTAAAAGTTTGCATGTCCGTTCTTATATGTAGGGCTTCAATTCCCAGTGGGAATTTCCCACTTTCTGGGGCTCTCGACGTATTCTCCCTTCCCGATAGTATGAGCATCAGAATTCATCTGGGAAACTATGGCATTTTTTTGGACCCGAAAGTCATAAAGCTTTAGTTGTGGTATGACCCATATTTTCAAAATGATTTACGCTTAGTAAATTGACAAGAAATGAAGTTTTTGTGTATTTCTGTGTTTAAACAGATTTGTAACCTGAAATTATTTGTTATTTAATCGTGTACATTGACGTCGATGAATAAAGTACGTATTTCATTTATATTAACTTATGAAGACGGAAATATCGAGTATTATTTTTGAAAGTTGAATTGAAATAATTAGTTTTGAAGAATCCTAAAACAGATTTCTGTCAATCATATTTTGAAACGTTTTTAGATGATTCCTGAAATTAGACTAAGATAGTTGGCCTAACAAGTTAGACATTTTCTGTTACGTTGGTTTAGTTAGTCTACGTTGAATTTTAAAAATGTTTCTTGAGCGAGACAAACGACGGATCGTGAAACACCACATTTCAGATATTTGTGAACCAGTGACTGGCAATATTTAACATTTTAAAAGGTTCTTTTGTACATCCTTGTATTTGATTTGATTTGAACTTTTGTACCACATGGAATTATTGTCATCACATTTGAATGTGGATATTTTATTAATGAAACCTGTCCGAAACAGTCAGTATTCTACACTGTGTACACTGAACAGAATTGTATGACAAATGTTTCTCAACAAATTAAAATGACTAAAAGTATTATTTTTCTTTATGTTTCTGATGTCATTTCTGTTTTTTAATTGATCTTTGACAACAAATGGTTTATAACTCCTCGTTGGAATTTCCAAGAAAAATGTCATTTTTTTAAGCTCACACATGATTGAAATTTTATTCAGAACAAAGAATAAGAACCTTAAATTTCTAGTCAATTTATATGCCAATTCCGTATCAGCTACATATTGCAATTTAATGGAATTCATGTGAGTTAACAAGTATACAAATGGTTCAAGTTACGTCAATCAAGTTCACGACACTCGAATAGGTCTCAATAAAGATGGCTTAAGAGAAATTTGCAATTGCTCCAAAATTTTTGTCTCAATTTTCTCTCCAGCAGCAGCAGCCACAAAAGAACTCGTTCCACCTCCATTAGATGCCAACTTTTTAACCAACTTTTCAGAAACTTGATTTCCAATCCCCAATGAAAACACACGAGCAAAGCATTTATTTGCAGAAATCACACTCACAATCTGGTCGATTCTGGGGGTTTTAAATTCTTGCTAACAAGAAAGTACAAACATTTTTTAAAAATAAATCAAATTACAAAAAATGTCACTTAACCTAGTCCAATGTACTTACACATCCGTCGGTGATGACAAAAATTTGTGTGAGGTACTCTGGGATTTGTTTTTGATTGTAAATGTGTTTCAGCGGCAGGTCAACCTCATTTCCTCCCATATCCGCTTGCATCGCTTTACAAAAGAGTCACATCATTGTGTGATTTTACAATCAAATTTTAATAACTGCAACCAGTTTGCAACTATTCTCGGAACTGGAATTCTTTGACAACTCTTTCTTGTTGTAATGTCCTTGCAATGTTATAGCAATTCGAAAATTCAAAAATATGTCCACAGGGTGCACGAAAGGTTCAAATCTTAGAATTCGCGGAAAATTCATGACACAGAAATTTTCAATTCAGAAGATTATTCACGGGCCCACACTGGACCAATTTCAATATAAAAGCGTACAGGGACTGATTTTTGAAGTGACTCGGGTTGGGGAAATGAAAGTAGAAATTGATGTGGGGTTGATGGGAGCACAATTTGGCCAACATTCACTTTATTTGAAAATTTTCTTCTGGCGTGAAACTTATATGGAGACCACAACAAGAAAGAGGTGTCAAAGAATTCCGGATCCGAGTGTACATGGATTTATTATTTTAAAAATATTTCTCTAAATGCCTTACATTGTGCATACTTAATGGCAGTGGCCACATTTTCCTGTGTGTAGGGTACACTTTGAGGAAATACAAGTTTGTAATTTGTTCCAAAACCAATTATATTAAAGTAACAGGTTGTTGGGAGTGACCTTAGAAAAAGCTGTAAAGCATAATCACACGTCTATTAAAATTTATATTTATCAAGATTATTAAAAAAAATTGTTAAAATAAAAACAAAGAAAAATGAAGTATAAAGTTTAACCTCACAAGCTCTACGAGATAATTCAATCGAAGGTCCCCTCATAGAACCTGATCGATCGAGTACGAATATAAATTCGTATTTTTGATCATCTAATTTTAATGATGGAGCCAAGAAATTACGTCGCTC
>JAQHQX010000418.1:0-13322 GCA_034694425.1 Arrhopalites sp. Gr-Col-00791
CAAACTGGGGTTTGAAATGGCTGCAAATAGACAGCAAATGACTCCCGGAATGTCTGAACGTTGTCTGCTGTGATGAACTTGAAACTTTCAACCGATCCAACTGCACACATTTCCATCGTATACGAATTCGACATGTAATTCCAAACATGTCTTCCGTTTGGGAGCCAAAAAAACAAGTTAACCCTTTGAGCTTCTGTAAACTGAGTGTTTAGACTAAAGAGGAAGGTACAATTCAAAACAGAATAAATAGAAAAGAGACTTGTCAGCATCAGTGAAATTGGGTGTCGTCTACTTGCAGGTGATGCCAAACTGAACACTAAACCCTTCTCTAGTCTAACTACAGCCGTCTTGTATTCGAGTTTATCCTTATTCTTTAATGATCCTTCCATAGATAGCCAGTTTATGAGACGGCCATTTTTTGTGATGTTCCCGTGACATTCCAGAATTTCCTTCAAGCAGCCCCCATTTAGTTGGTTCCTGTTGAAATGGCCAGATGACGCACTGGGTTGTTGTGGACATTCAAACGATTTAAAAATGATAGAAGTATTTCCACGGAACCAGTTGAAATAGCAGACACCCTTAATGTTGCCATATCCACCACTGATTCCTGTTCCAAACAGATGCATCTGTACTTTTGCAACAGTTGGTACACCATCGAATGTTACCAGAGGTTCATCAACATTTGCAGAAAGTAAGAAAACTAATTCGCAGGATTTAACGTATTCTTCATTATACAGAAATTCTGCCGTCCAGTACATTATTTGTGCATGTAAATTATAGTCAATATCGCGTCTCCCTTCCGTTGTAGGTGATTGGTATATGAGGATGTGGCATTTCAAGTGTCTGATGAGCGAAAAAGCTTTTATAAAACTACCCAATCGAGATTCATCCATATAAAATCTGTCCGTATTTTGGTAATGAAGCATCGTAGTGTATATTACAAGGGAATGTTTCGTTTTGAATGGACGACCATCCCGAACATCCCCGATATCCATTTGTGAGTCAAAGAGCATCAACAGGAAACAGAGACTGTCGTCACCCAACACTTTATTTAATTTGATAATGGATCTTTGGTCTGACAATTTGATCCCATCATTTGAATTTGCTACTACTTCAATAACCATTATCGACAAGACAATATAGACAATCAAGTTATCCATCGTGTTGTGATTGTGTGTCTGGGAAATGCTTTGAATTTGTCTCATAAAATTTAATACAATAAAATTCCCGTCTGAAACTGAAAGCAATTATTCAATAAAAGATTCCAATTGAATAGTCTCGCCAAAGCAGCTCGTTTTCTACTTGGAAAATTTTGATTTGCACTTTTTCCACTTGGTTTCAAAGTGATGGGTATTTTGGTTAAAATGCAGCGAGATGTACCAGTCACTTTTATAGGGCGGCAACTACAAACTACACAAGTGATTCGAAATGCAAAACACAGCGAAGCGGGTAGAAAATGCTAATTTGCAGAAGTTGATGAAAATGTCTCATAATAAATTAATCAGGTGGTCAGAATTCTGAATGTCAATTTCGATAATGAAAATGACGTGTGAATATTTTTTTGACCAATCGCAAACGTGAATTCATTTACAAGAAATCCGCAGTTTCATGTACAACTGGACGAATTCAAATATCAAATAAATACAAGGTTGTAGATTGTAGCAGATAATTTTAGTCCACATTTTATCTGCATGGATCATTCTTCAAGTTTTGATTTCAGCTTGACGTCAGTTAGAACTCAGTTTTGGTGTAGTTTGTAAGTTTTTCCATAAGAGGCAATGGAATTCACAAATTTCAACTACTTTTTTCCATATGAAATAATTTTTTGAAATATTTCATTTTTTACAATCTCCAAACTTGATGCCTACATGATGTTGGCTACATCAGAATAAAAATAATTCTGATTATAGTTTTTAAATCGAAAAATTAGTGACCATGGACCATTCGCTATTTTTTAGGCTTCGAATCACTGTGCGACACGTTGATAATCAAAGTTGATTTTTAGGGTGGACGTGCGATCATGTGATGGCTGTTGGTTTTTTGTCTGAAATGGTGCCCTAATGTCCAATTCTCTTAATTTTGATTTTTTTTATGAGAATGTTCGTCTATTGAAAATATTCTGGAGTAACATTTTTAGTCAATTCAAATATTAAACTAAAGTAAAATATTTAAAATATTGATTTCAGAATTGTTTTGAAATTTCTTGGGTAATGTCAATGAATGTGTCGAAACATGTACCACATCCACTTGTTATACTAAAAACTCTAAAAAAGCTCTGAGTACAAGAACCAAAGTTTATTTCATGGAGATTTGGAAACTAAAACTCTTATTTTCTCCAAAGGAAAAAATTCGCAACAAAGCTAATTACTCACCTACAGTGTTTTCCATTCTATTTACTTTGACTGGAGCAAACTATTTTCTGGTGCAAGTTGAGTTTTGAAAATCTACATAATCCAGAGTTTCTCAAGTTCTTAATGTCTCTATAATTGTTCACAACTGAGGTTGTCACTTTGAGTTTTTCCTTTGGGCTTGTGGTTATCAAATAGGTACTTAGTTTTGATTCTTTTCGTTTCTCAAACATTCCATTTACCGACAAAGTTCCTGTTTCACCACTCCCACCTCTAGCTGAAGCTGGAGGTTTTATTCAGATCTGAGGTAACAATTGTTTGCATCCTGCTGTGGGTGGATTATCTTCCATTTCTGGAAACCTGGTTTGGGGGATAAAAAAAATTTTTAACAGTGGCTAAATGTGACGGAGAACAAAATATCCCACTTACCCCATAGTTAAGGTTAAGGCTTGGCGAAGAAAATTTTGGTTCGGCAGATTTTCCACCCAAGCATCCTGTATTTAAATTTAAAAATTTTTCGAACTTGTACTTTGTTAGTTCAAAATGAATTTTATTTTCCTAAGCAGAACTTGTGCATGATTTTGACCCATCAGAATTGATGAAATATTTCATGATTGAAAAACATTCACCACTTTTACAATGTTTGTTTTCTGTTGGTTCAAATTGTGAAATGTGTGCGAATGTTGGAATTTATGTCCGTTTCTGCTTCGCTCCAAAATAAATGTATTTGCTTACATTTATATAACGTCTCGTAATAAATCTTTTTAAAATTCCGAAACTTGAAATCAGTTGAGTAGAAGATTCTTCCCTCCAGTTGAGATGAATAAATTGGAGGTTTATGAATTTGAACTGTGTTGAACGACGAAGCTCCAATCTAAATTGTAAATGGAGTTCTACTATCGACTGTTTCTGCCACTCCTACAACTAGTCGGATCGATAGAGGTAGAGGCAAACCTCAACGACAAAAATAAACAACAAAAAACAACAAAGTGAACAAATATACATATTCACGCATAGCGTGAGAGGACCGAATCGAAGAGCGTGATTCGTTGCTTTTTGCAAACCTATCATGTTAAATGCACCTCCGTTTTGACTGAATACGCTACAGATCAGAATTTTGAATTTTTTGGAAAACGACGGTCCCATGGTTAGGAACATAATAGTTACTAAAGGTCTCGAAATTTGGGCATAACGAAAGCAGTAACTGAATATAGCCCATCAACTTAAATACATCGTTCAGTAGTTGGTAGTTGGGTTCAGAATTTCTAGTTTTCCAATCATGCGTTGATTGTAGCTTCACTGCAAATCTCGATTCAGTTTTTGTCTCCGGTGGTTGGGTCGAATAACTTTGGGAGGGAACTTTTATCTGTTTATCTTTTGTCTATTTCTATCAAGTTTCATTTTTAGAAGTGAAACTCGCTTATGCGATTGCTTTGTCTGTATCAGTATGTCGGAAATGCACCCTTCGGGCCTAAACCAATTAAAATTATCAATTTTTTTGTGCAAATGTTCAATTTTTTAACAAAAAATCGAAATTCACACTGGTATCCAACGCAACGTGTAAAAAAATAAGTGTAATAAAATATTTTTTATTTAGGTCAGGTATACATTTTAAAATGAGAAAGTTTTTACTTTTAATAATAACAATTTCCGCTCATTGATGTTAGCCGATAAAATGCCTGGTTTATTAAAATGAGATAATTTTTTATGGAAATAATTCGTGAAATGGATTCATGTTTTCTAGCAAATAGAAATGAGTGTGATTAATTTCCTTTTTTGCCTCGCTCTTTTTACATTTATGTAAAGGCTCGTTCCATTTTGTCCTGGATGGATGGATGTTTTGTTGACATTTGGTTGGAATACAACTTTGACGAATGTCATTTTATCAGAATGATCTGTTCTCAAAATTTATTTTGTCGACATATCTTCATTTTAACTAACCTCGAATTACCATTTTCTGTAGTTACAGCTCTTAATAAAAATTAAAATAGCCCAACTTTAATTGTACCTGTACAAGCCTAACCACAACTTGATAAAATAATATGTACATGATTTAATATGTATAATCTAACTGGCATAGTCAACAACAGTCCATCAAAGTATTGATAAAACGACTGTTTAGTGACGAAAATTCCAGCAAAATTTCGAAACTTGTGGAAAGAATCGATAACCACAACAATTAAGTGTAATTGTACAGTTAAATTCATATCTTCAAATCGTCATTCTTTCTGCTGCCATAACTTTTCCAAAATTTTCAAAGTTGATAAAGATAAAGAAATAAAGTTTGACTTTGCATTCACTGTGCTGGCTCTTTACAACGTGGGTTAGTCAAAGTCATTTAAAAATGGCAGTTATTTCCAAACAGATTTTGTTCTACCTTCGAAAGGGTTTTACTACGGGTCAGTGGTGTCACAGTCATCCTTTTGTATGGAACAAGAGGACGGGACCACAGCTTCTAAAACCCTCCTCCTACTCCTTTCAAATGTGGTGGCTTAATGCCCTCATAACTTTCGCTTACTTTGTTTTCATCTTAATGCGAACACTTCAGATCAATCTAGTGACCCTGGACGAAGCTCCAATGGCGGTCAAAATCTACATGCAGTTTGCTTTTGTCTTTTATTCTTTCCCTTTTATCTTTCAATTGACTCACGTCATGGTCAGAGAACAATTCCCTATTTTGATACAGCAGATCTTAAACCTCGCTCACTTAATGGAAGGTCCAAAATTTGAATTTAAAAGTTTCTGAATTTGATCAGTAAATATCACAATATTTATAGAATCATTTTTAAAAGAATTTGAAAATTTTAGCTGATGGGCAAAATGCCTCGAGGACACTCGAAAGGATATTCCGGCTCTTCATGTGCACAGCCTACTATGGTTTCGTCGCAGTCGGCGTCTTGGTCTCCTTGGTGGCCAACTTGCGACCACATTCACCTGAACTATTATCATCACTACTCAACATGAACCTTCCCAACTTTCCAAAATTTTCTATTGGGCTGAAATGGGAATCAATTTTAGAGGGATTTACAATTAAAATTCCATTTAGTTTATTTCAAATTTATTTTTCATTCGTTTACTTCACAAATTCATTTTTTTGGATTTTGAATCTGTGCGCCTTCAACTTGGTCGTTCTAAGTGGATTGGAAAATCTGACGTAATTTTCAAAATCTCTCATTTAAAACGAAAATCTTTAAAATGATAGAAACATTTTAGATTAATTGTCTTTTATAAATCTCAATTTTAAAATTTTGAATCAAGCGACCGCTTAACTTATGTGAAAAAATTGAATATGGATCTGATTCAAAAATCCCTTCAAATGTACGACTGCCTACAACTAGTGACGTTGGCGCATCACGACGTTTTCTGTACGTTCATAATTCCTGCCGCCAAAGCTTTGCTTATGATGAGCGTCATTTTTTGCACCTATGGGGCTATTAGGATGGATGGAATTACTGCGGCTACTCTGGCAGCCATTGGAATTAGCTTCATGTGCTACTTGATGGGAGCTGCCCTATTTTTGGCTCAAATCCATTCAGCTTCACTGCGGCTTGTTGGCTCTTTCAGAGAACTCAAATTGTATTCAGCCAAATGGCATTTAAATCGCCGAATGGAGGTCGATTGGCTCAAGAGACGCTTGAGGGCTGTGCCGGTACTCAAGATCAAATTGCGCTCTGCCTACCACATGGACAAACAAATTGTCCTCACAATCTTCAAAGTAGTCACGGACACATCCATCTCGTTCTTGGTAGGGAACCCATAACCTTTTTTTTTAGATTTTGATTTTCAAAATTTCAATTTCGGGTTCAAAATTTGAACTTCAAATACGAGTAACGTCACTTCATTTGTAAAATTTAAATACTTGGAGCAACGAAAAATGTTACATCTATAATAAAATATAATCTAATATATCTATGATCTATATAATAAAATGATAGGCCAAAAAATATTTTCGCATCACATACTCCTCCGTTAATGCTTAACGAAAATACAAATGTAGGTCTTATTGGTGTCATAAAATTGGTAATTTTTTGCACTTGATCGTGGTCCACCTTAGATTGACCAAATTTAACCCTTGACTTTTATACTCGACCGTCGAACACTGGACCAATTTCAATATAAAAGCGAACGGGAGCTGATTTTTGATGTCACCCAGATTTGGGGAATGAAAGTAGAAATTGATGTGGGGTTGATGGGAGCCCAATTTGGCCGACATTCAAAATATTTGAAAATTATCTTGCGGTGTAAAACTTATTTTGAAAATTCCAAATTGCATTCAAGTCCATTGGAAAACTACCAAACTTCACTGCAAGTTCGGTCCGACTAACTAACCACTATAATTTATTAAGCTTTATTTGTAGTCAACTATTTTACCAGAATTGGCTGCCACAGCCTGTCCCCCTCGTAGAATTTCCTAGTTGAAGTTGGTTAATTTTGCATTTGATTGTATGGAAGTACATACTTACTGTCTGTTCACTCAAGCCTGGGCACGGGCTCTTCGCTTAGAATGTTTTTTTTAAGACCTTTGACGTGTATCTAGACGATGAATTGGGCACGAATTTTAAAAAAACTAAGACTCCGTGCCCAGGCTTGACCGAACAGACAGTAGATCAACCCTCATTTTCAAAATTCTCCGAAACAATTTTAAAATTATATTTTGAGTTTGGTCAGGTAATGGGGAGGTTTCTCAAGCGAAAAAAGTCATTAGACGCAACATTCGCTTTTTTCTTGAGTCTAGTCCAGTGTGCGATGTCATGCACAAGGGAAACAAGATTTAAACTCAAACTCAAAACAAAGTTGTGCAAGTTTAAAAGGATTGTTGACAGATGGCTGATGAAAAGACTTAAAAAACAATTTATGTCAGCTTCATGATATGTTTCTTTAAAAAAACAATGTCACTTAATTTAATTAGATTATTCCTACGATCCTTATGAGCTAATTACTATAATTGTAACGTGAACATTTTACCAAGTGCGTGTATCCCGTACTATGTGTTTTTCAGAGGACTCTAATGAAGTTTTATAACACACGCTTGCAACTTTGTGTGTTTCGTTCGTTCATTTGGCAAAATTTTTTTGTCTCGTTCGTTCATATT
This sequence comes from Arrhopalites sp. Gr-Col-00791, assembly GCA_034694425.1. NCBI lineage: Eukaryota > Metazoa > Arthropoda > Collembola > Symphypleona > Arrhopalitidae > Arrhopalites > Arrhopalites sp. Gr-Col-00791. The sequence continues at coordinate 7,441 of JAQHQX010000418.1, forward strand.
CGTTTATTTGCAAGAAAATTTCCCTGCGTTCGTTCTCGTTAGTTCAAAACCGATGAAAAATGAACGAACGGTTGCAAGCGTGTTATAATACTACTTTAATAAAGATTGAACTGAATTGAATTGAATAATTGGAAACTACATTTACAAACCATGGAGTAAATTACAAAACTGCAAAGACTTGACCCACCGACAAAATCTCCTCCATGTCCTTCGCATCCAAAAAAAGATTGTAGAATGCATTCGATACTTGCTCCACCAAACTAACTCCACCATCAAAGACGTCACACAAACCAAACAGAAGATCCCACTAAAATGAAATGTCAAATATATAACAGCATCCACCAGTGACAACGCTTGAAAGTTGTCCGCCATCTCATCGTTAACTTGATTATCAAAATGCATTCCTTTCCTCCTCATTCTGTCCCACTTATCCCACAACTGCAGCATTCCCGAGTGAATGAGGACCATCGTCTTTCTCCTCATGAACTCCTGTCCCTTGGGCTCCTCCACCACTATCCCTGTGGGCTGTCTCAGGAAATCGTCGTCAGTTTTTCTGTTGTGAGAAATCTTCAACCTTTCATCAGACATCATTTCCTTTTTGAATGTTCCCCAAATAATTTCAAAATCTTCTGCCAACACGATCAGAAAAGTCGGGCGTTGTAGAAACTTCTCCTTGATGTGACTCGCAATATACTTGGGACAATAGTACTTAATACTGAAGATTGCATCATAATAGCTGAGGTAGCGTCGATAAATAGTTTCAACCGTATAGTTGCCCGCTATAGTCTTCCTGAACCTGTTCAGGTGGTAAAGAGCACCTTCCAATGCATGCAACTCTACAGAGAGAGCACCCCGTGTGCTTTCATCGATATGAAGGTAGCCGCCAGTTCCTATGTAGCAAGTCATTTCCAGTTGCGTCCAAAATATCGTGTGGTTGGTCCAATCGACCTGGTCTAACTTGGTCCAGTTGGTCGTCAAAGGATAGGGAACCGCATAATCTGATCTCAGGACCGCCTTGTACTCGTTGGACAAAACAAACGATAGAGTGAGCCAAATTGCCAAAAGAAATGTGCCCAGCTTCTTACCACCACTCGACTTATTGGCATCATCGCTGAATGGGGTTTCCTGGTCAGTTTGCTCCACCGCCATCCGATACGTCCACAAGAGGACATCTGACACCTGCCTCCATTTTAGTTTCCGAGATGTCGCTTGATGGACCAACCACACCCCTACCGTCAGTAGGAAGAGGACACTCAGCACCATCCAAAGTGTTTGGTAAAATGGATCGTAGTAGATTTCGAATGAGGTTTGAGGATTCGAGACTCCAGCGGACGTGATGAATTTGAAATTCAAACTGTAGCCGGTTTGTTGGAATCCTGTGCACTCCTCCGTCATGTGAATCCTACATGGCGTGTTTATGGTGACAGCTTTATTGTACGCGCAGTAAGTAGCTGGTTGTAGACAAATTTTTGCCACTGTATCATTGACGTGGCCGACAAGAAATTGGGCTATAGCGGAGTTTAGTGGGGATCTTTTCAATTGTTCCCGCTCGAACGGAGAATTCACCATTTCATTTGAATAAATACTGAGTTCTTTCATGTCGGCACGTGATAACCGGTTGCCCACGAAAACAAACCAGAAATATTGACTCTCCATTCCGTTGATCTGATAAAACGATTTCTGAATTTCCCGGTAGCAACGCCCAACAGCGGCTCCTGGTGGAGGGACTAAGCAATTGAATTGAATGATCAGTGCAATTTGTGACATCAACTTTCGTGGACGTTCAAAATAGTTGAAACAAAATCCCGATTTCAGTTGCATTGTGAAAGGCTGTTGAGGTGGGAATTTTGAATGAGGGTCGAAAAACAAAAAGCAGTTGTGGGATCGGGAATCGTAGGGTTTGATGAACCCAAAATTGTCCAGGACGAAATGCTGGAGGGGTGAGGGTACGCAAAATACCGTCAGGAGGGGCTCCGGATAATGATGTTCAGGGGTTCTGGAACGGAATCTGATGTGGAATTGGGTTGTCTTGTCGACCCAGTCGTCCCAAAACTTGGCTGTGTTTTCAACAAGGTTTGAAATGTCGTCAGGGGGTATGACGATGCTCGCATAGCATTTTAAATATTTTAGTTCATTGAGAGCATCCAAGACCTTGTTTCGCCTTTGTTTGATGGACGTGTGTTCTTTCATGTCGTTGGGAGCATTGAGGGTGAATTCTATTACAGACGTCGCCTCGATGCCAAAATGGGCCAAGATTGTTGAGTGTACGTCGAGATATATGAAACAGTTTTGATTCGACTGGATCGTGTGAAGAAGGGCCCCCATGTCCAAACTTGAATGTTGCTCCATGTGGAGGTTGATCCAGTTTGGATCTTGTGCCAGGGCAGAAGGATTAATGAGAGTAATGAGGAAGAAGGGGAACATTTGAAGGATCAACATTTCTAACAGTAGGTTTCAATCACACTTTGCTCGTAGGAAAAAGCAGCGATGTTATGACCACGTAGTTGGTTGCAGGAGTGTAAGCATACGTAAAATGTCAGATACGACTTGAGGACCAGAGTGATCCAAGTTCATTGAGATAGCTCAAGACTTAAGCTTCGTAGAACTTGGACTAGTTTTTTTGGAATTGTTTGGCAAAGTTTGAAAAGGGCTACAGCTCGGTCATTGCTCATAATGCAATTCAACACGAGTTAACATTTTAGCTACATCGACATGGAAACAATTCAGTTTCAAATAATCAAAAATTGAATATGAAAGCAACGGAATGACCATTAGACTAAGTAGAAGTGCCTTGTCGTGATTCTGTTTAATTTATGGACATTTATAAGTAGTCAAAGTGAGTTTAAAGTCTGTCCATTTCAATAGCTCCAGAGTGTGGTTGCCCGTTATTTATGACGTGCAGTGTTCTGAACTCCAAACATCAACGAATGGGTGTAAAACCTCATTTGGATAAAGTTGATGAACACGTCTCCTCTTTTATTCTAGAGGTAACGAGAGTTGTGTTTCTCAGTTTTCAGAATGAAATTGACGTTTTAATGTTGATTGAACTGCTTGGAAGTAGTTGTTTACCAACAACTCCACACTTTGTAGTGAAATCAGTTAATATAAAAGTGAAATAAATTGAGAGTTGTGGCTGCTAATTTTTGTCCACAATTTATCTAAAGAAGTCCTTTCACAAGTTTTCTGTAGGTCGGCATTTTTCCGCAATTGATTTCTATGGAGTGTGTCAGTTTCACCATCAGAGTCAACCGAGTTGACAAATTTCCAGAATTTTTTTCCATAAGAAATAATTTTTGGAAAACTGTCCTACTCCACCAAAGCATTCTCTAACGATGCAGTAATAAACGTTATTTTTGTAGGAACTTTGAGCTCCAGAAATTCATATGGTTCGCTTATTTTTGGTTTTCAGAACACTGTATGACCAGAAAATGTCTACAGGTGCCAGAAAAATCTAAACCTGCCTACTTGGACTACTGATGCTGATTAAAAAAAACGACTCCTGTGGACAAAATCCAGCGAACTCATCCGGTGGTTCGAATCTTTATCGAAACTTGAAATGACTCGTGAAGGATATTCCGTGCATTTGATCAACGCGTGTACTTTTCAATCGACTCCCATGAGGGCTCCAGTTCAAATTGAACTGTTGAGCTCCGCCTGATATTTAGGTTGAGGCATTTCAATAAATTAAATAATTCAGCTTCTTAATCTCAAATAGCTCACCATTTGTTACAAATTTTCATGCAAATTTCAGCAGCGTCAGCTCCATGTGCAAAATGGTTGGAACCAAAAATGTGGTTAATTGGAGTCAAGAGGTGACCTACCTCTTTGTATATTTACAAATTATGAGCATAGGAATTCTTATAAACAGACAATGAACTCAACTCAAAAAAGAATACTTCAAATAAACTTTTATATGACGACGATTTTTAAATTATTTAAAATACCCCTATCGAATTTTGCATGAATTGTGGGCTCAAGTTTTGATTGACCTTGCAGAAACCGTGGCATATATTGTTCTAATATTCTGATATCTTGTTTTCAATATTATTCTACGTCGAAAAAAACATGAGGTCATTTATAAGAATTCAAGATTTTGCTGTTTTTAATTCGAGAAAAATGATCAAATACACACGAGTGATTGTGAGACAACTTAAGAAGCGTCTTATATGAAATTGCATTCGATTTTTGGAACCTGTTTTGCGAACACGTTGCTGTCATTGGGTTACATCAAAAAACATTTTTGATTTATTTTTATTTTCAAATTCGTCGTGATGAAGTTAGCTCAGAATTGGATTGTCGCTATGAAACTGTTAGAAATAAAAACATGGATCTGTAGCTAAAACAGTTAATGGTTCGATGCTACTCTTACGGAAATGAACAAAGCAGAAAACAGCTGAAATCACCATCTGTATCTAACAAAATTATTTGTCTTGAATTCGGCTCTAAAGGCGATATTGAGATGATTCCTTTGCATAGCGGGCGGTCCAAAATTCAAGGGAAATGTGTTCTGTTTTTCTAATTTTGTAAAATTTGCAAATGGGACTCATTCAGTCTCATGTATTTGAAATCTAATCAAGATCAAATCATTTAGGCCAAAATGAATTCATAAAAATTTGAAATTAGGATATTCAGAGTTTTCTGAGAGTTAAAATGTGTGCAGCTAATTTTAGTGCTTAAAAGTAAAGGATCCACAAATGTGGATGAAAGATACTGGAGCAGAATATCCTGGCGACTGATGAAAATTCTTTGATATGCAATATCGAATGCTGTATGTACACAATCACTCATAATATGACCCAGCGAAAATATTGAGGTGATCCTCAATCTTGATCAAAGCTTCATGTACTTCCATTTCCTTGAAGTATAAACAAGATTTACTCAGCTAATTAAAATATAAATCTGCACAAACATTATGAAGCAACAAGTGCTGTAGGCTTAAAATTCTAATTTGAATCGTGGATGCATCTCCCATAGAATCGTCTTAGGACATTTAATGATGCGCCATTAGCTCTAATTTATGAACTATTCAACATTTAATCCTGTGAGGCATCAGACACGAAAAATTTTCATTATTTCATTTTGATTGCATTCCAACTATCCTAATCCTACTCTTACTACTCCAAACCTCAATTAAAATAAAGCAAATTTAAATCATCATTATTTCTACTGTCTACAAATATCAACATTTTCAATCAACTTAAAAACGTTCCACAAAGTTTTTCAACAATTTCAAAAATCGGCTTTTTAAATTCCATAATCAACTTTATAAATTAAACAAGAAGGATGACCAGAGATGAGCTGAGAGAATATTTAAAACTTTTAACTTTGGAACAAAAATTGGATGAAGAGGATGATTTTGCAGAGAAACGAAGTACTATCTTGAAACGCATGCGCGATTTACTGGTAACTACAAAAATATCTCTACAATTTTTTTAATTACGCTCACTTTTCAAAATAGTAAAATTTCCCGAATGGACATTTGGCAACCTTCACCAAAAGGAGTATCCTCAAAGGATCAGGGATCTCATATTTCTTTTTCCAGTATCGGGAATCCTCGACACTCGAGTGTTCAGTTCTCGGAAGGTCTTGGAATCTATTCCAAAAACGAGAATTAACTTGACACTTTTCAGTTTTCAAAATTTTTCTTATAAAATTATAAATTGCCCACATCCTTCTGGTTGACGATCATTCAATGGAATTCAGGAACTGGCCTTAGTTTTGGAAGTCTTTATTTATTGCTAGAAGTACAATTGAAAATGTGGACTTTAATTGATAATAAAGATGAGAATAATTTATAATTTTAGTTGTCTGCTCTGGTGCCCACAATTTTGTACCTCATCACCCTCATGGCTGTGATGTCGGATATCAGTTACATCATGTTG
>JAQHQX010000419.1:0-13309 GCA_034694425.1 Arrhopalites sp. Gr-Col-00791
TTTTCACACAAATTTAAAATTCATTTTTAAACCTTTAAACAGAAAAAGTCGATTCCTGTAAAATGAACATTTTGCAGTTACCCCGTTTTGGTTCTGACATCTTCATTTGTAGTCAACTATTTTACCAGAATTGGCTGCCACAACTTGCCCCTTTCGTAGAATTTTCTAGTTGGAGTTGGCTAATTTTGCATTTGATTACATGCAAGTACATACTCCGATCAACCATCATTTTCGAAATTCTCCGAAACAGTTTAAAATTATATTTTGAGTTTGGTCAGATAGTGGAGAGGTCTGTCAAGTAAAAAAAGTCATTAAACCTAAAATCTGCTATTTTGTTGAACCTGGTCCAGTGTACACCGCTTGACCTCGGGTAAGTGTGACTGATTGATTGAAGCAGCGAGGTAGGTTAGAGAACTCCGGAAACACTTACCGCTGACAAAGTCACTCGAATCAATTTTGTGGAAAATAGCTCCAATGTCATTTTTGTGCAGTGGCCATTGACCCACTACACACTGACCCATTGACGTAGAATCCACTGAATGAAGTTTTACAGTAAGTGTGTGGTGGATAACTGCAGTGGTTAGTGCATGATTTAACTACCGCCTGAGGTCTCTCTGAGACCGAAGGGTGGGCAATGAGGACGGTCCGAAGGCATCCTGGAAGCAGAGAAAATGTTGAGGCACTTATCCACTTACATACAGGCCATGAAGCTCCAATGTCATTTTTTGGCAGTTTGAGGTTTGAGGTTTGATGTTAAGTGGGTAATTTTATAAGTGGGTTTGTGACAACAGTTCACTAAAATACGGGGTAAAATGATTACTACGGGGCAAAGTTAGAATTTTGTTTTGTAAACTTGTATTGAAGCTACAGCTTCGCTTCCCCTTCGTAGAATGCAATTCGGCGGCCAGAACCATCACGAAGTGACTGTTTTAAGATTTTTATTTAAATGTTGAATGTTTTTTCGAAAATTTCGAACTTGCCGCAATGCATCAATGCGTAATATTTATTATTTAATAAATGTATAATTTTTGAAATGAACAAATTTAATTATTTTACATTTCTTGTCAAGAACTTCCTGAGGTCCTGTGACTTTCAATCACGAATCAATAAATCGATTTTATGAATTTCCCCTGCAAAAGGTAGAAAAATGATGTCAAAAATCGAATTGAAGTTTCAATTTTTTTTCATGCAAGTTTTCTGCATGATTCCTCCTTGAATCCTGAATTTGGATGAATTTTGACTGAGAGGAAATTAATTAGACAGAATTTGAAGAGCTTTCAAGTTCTAATTATTCTCTCATCAATATTTTTTCAATTCAAACGTTAAGTTCAAACAAATTGTGTCGACACATTTTTATTGGATGAATGAGATTTTTGGCACGGGCATATGTACTGCTACAAAATATATGACAATAAATGGCCTATTGCTAATTTATTCAGCAATTAGAACCAACCTTAATCTGTTCACTTTGCATTTTAGGGACAAGACAGCAGTGTTTGGGTTGAACAAACAAGTTAAATAACATTTTAATTCTGTTTATCTACGGCCCTATCATAAATTCTGGTAGTTATTCTGCGAATCATCCAATCATTGTAAGAATTCTTGCGAAATTTCCATGAAACCGACAAGAGGATTAAGATGAGCTTTCCATTAGTTGGAATTAACAATAATAAAAAATAATTCACGCCATGGTCATGTCGATTGACTAATCTGGGCTTTATGGGATCTAGGGTGTTGGTAGCCGGCTTTGCGGAAGGTGACTGGAATTGGCCAGTTAAAAATGGTAAATGGACAATTTACTACAACCAAGAATTACTTTTTCCTCACAATACAGACTTCTGGTCTTATTTTTGAACCACCTGTAAAATCGGTCATGAAATCCCAATCAGCTTAAAAGTTTCTTTAAAAAATTCAGTTTATTTTTGGGAAGCTGACCATTGGCATCGCATTTCAGGTCACTTGTTGTCGTTTTCGTTGTTGTCGTCGTCGTTGTGTGTCCGTCCGTTCGTCGGTACGACCTAAAAAAAATTTCTAGAATATGTCCATCTGTCCTTCGGCAGTCCTTTGAAAATTTTCCCTGAATATTTCCAAGCTTCCCATTAACCCGCATAATGGGTCGTTCTATCTTGTTTAGGGATGTGAAGCGAAGCATTTTATTAAAATCGTTTTTCCATCCGTCTGTCTGTCTGCACGAAACGACTTAGACAGCAGGGAATCGCTTTTCAGAAGAAAATCAAGTTACTACATCAGATATCGGACTTATAAAAACAGAGTGCTCACTTCACTCCGAATTTGGATAAAAACCGTTGAATATAATAATGTGTTAATGTGAAGAATTATTATGAGTTACACAAACAGTATTGAGTATGTTGAGGTTATGTGTCTAGCTTGTAGCTGACAACATAGACGTGTGGCTGCGGATGTTGACACAACATCATAAGTATGTAGTTGAGTTTATTGCGTTATAAAATAAAAAATGTAGCCAACCTGGAAGTTCTTGAGTGAAATGTCTGTGTGGTGTCACCCTTATAAAATCTGGACGGTGTATGGAAAAAATTTAACACATGCTTGGTTTGGTCTTATGGACGGATTATGTCAATGGAGATTTGTTTTATTGAAGTCGCGAGCGAAGCGAGCGGTTAGATAACACCGAGAACACTTACAACAAGAACCGAAGTGAAAACGAAGCATTTGTTGAACTTTCCGTGATGAACTTTTCGCGAATCATCTGAACCTACTACGATGAAATTTAAATAAAGTCAATTCAGTCGTGCTTCAAATCTTTGAATCTTCGGGTATTCTAATATTTTCTCTGAGTTTAATAGTCATTTAGTTTCAATAAAGACTCGGAGCTACTATGTAGAAAACAGCTAAAAACAGCTTTTCAAATCTGAGAGTACTGAGATTATTTGCTGAATCAGAAATCTCGCTATTGTCCGCTATTAATTCTTTACGGTTTTTGAGGTTCTTTTGTGTACCGGACGGATTGACAGATGAAAAAACATTTCTACTGCTTCGCTTCTCGTCCGCGGAATACAATTCGGCTGCCGAAAGCGTCAAAAAGTGACGGAAGATATAACGTTTATTTGAAATTTTGACCACTTTGATTTTTGCCGGCCAACATTCCAGGTGTCTAAAACACAACTTCTGGTAGCCGTCTGGCTATAATTTTGACCAGTGGTTGGATCCTATCAGTGACACAAATTATAATAAATTTTAAACGTTTTGACTAATGAATCAAACACAAACATCAAAGTAAAGCCTAACAGCTACCATGATGCACACCTCGTCCCAAATTTTAAGTTTCAGATTAAAATGGCTAAAACTGTTAAAAATAAATTTTTATCGCAGACGGAATTCTCAGAATGCACAAAAGACTCTTATCAATTGTCAAGTGGTTAACAATTTTCAAAGAATTAAACTTAAAAGCAGATTAATCCCAATGTTTAATTATCCTCTCCAGTTCAGGCGGCTGTTTCTGAACTGCGTGTGTTCGTCGTTTTTTTTGTAATTGACCTCAAACTCATGGTAAACTTTCAATGGAAATTATGTCAACAGACGTTTACAAATCGGTATAAAAGGGGCTGCAGTTTCCCCAAATGACTTCACAACAACTTCAAGTCAATTCTCGGTCATAAATTCACATAAACCTTTGAAAGAAGAGAAAAGAAAGAAATCTGAAATTCAAACCAGAACAATACGAATTGTTGAACAATGGACTCGAAGACGGCTCCAAAATTTTCGGTAACATTTTTAGAGTAAACTAAAACTTTTTTTAGATGACTTCAATAGCATCTTTTTAAATAATTAATTCAAATTTCCTGCATCTTTTTCCAATTTCAAACAAACTTGTTCTTTAGAATTTCAATTCATGTCATTTGATAAGCAGACCTAAGCGTTATTATTTCACGTTATTATTTTGACAATTTCTTTGCAGGTCATTCTGACTTTAACCTTCCTGCTATATGGATTGACGGCCTTAGTCAACTCTGCGGCACCTGTGGATGATAACTGTCCCTGCAGATTGAGTAAGCTATTTGTTAGATCATATTCACTAAATTGTTTGAGCGGTACACGTTTTCGGCACCGCATACTCAAACTTCGACTTGGTAGACACAAAAATATTCTCGAAATAATGGGAAAAAAAACCTCAAAAGTTTGATTTCCAACGGTATTAGCATTTGAACCCACAACCTTAGACGGTTAGATTAGAAACAAGGTCAAATGCTGTCAAAAATCCTGCTCAAATGTTGTTCTTCATCTTTTGACAAATGTGCAATTTTATTTCAAAAAACTAAATACAAAAAATATTTTCTCAATGTTGTAGCCCAAGCAGATATGCAAGCGGCGAAGCTCTATGATATTTGTACTGGTAGCGGGACTTTTAAATCCAAAACGGCATGTTACGTAACACCGGACAATATACAAAGGGCCCCTTATCAATTTTATACTTGCGCTGCTAATGGAGGTTCCTACTTGCTCTATCCAAGAAAATGTCCTGGTCCTCTTATAGTCGTCAATGGACCACCTGCAGCTTTAGCTCCAGGCCAAGCTACCGCATTCTTCAATGCTTACAACCCATCCACAGGTCAATGTGACCTGGTGGCAGATCCTGCCTTCGTCAAGGAACGAACCGAACCACTCAACACTCCTTGGTCTGTTGACTGCTAATCAAACTCCTTAACCTTTCTTTTAGTAGAATTCTCAATTTTAAAAATTAGCATTTCGAATACAAATTAATATTTCAAATTTTCCAATACTAAGAATTAGTTGTAAAATACCCTATCGGATAGGAGCCAAAATTCGGCCTATTCAAATTTGGAAATAAACCTACCACATACCTTGCAGATTATATAACATGTTATAAAAAAGAAAAAATTGTTTGTTCCTCGGTGTTTGTAGTAATCCATTTCGGGTATTTTATGTCCCTGGACACGGGTTTTTTGGATTTACGCCTTCTATTTTGTATTTCATTGAAAAGTTTCTTTGAAACTAACATATAAAACCATGCCTATCACCAGCGTGTTGGTAAAAAAAATGTTGACCCACCATACGACCCTTAGAGGTCACTTTGCAGATTAACGCATACTGGTTGCAATTTGGGTCATAAAAATCTGAAAAAAAAAATTGGTAAGACAGATAAGCACCTGCTAGACATCGTCTCCTTGTTGCGAGTTCCTATTTCTAAGAATTATTTTTGGTGATGCTAAAATTAGTACCCAATTTTTTTAAAAAAACGACTCCAAAGTCCGAAAAAACCATCCCAGTGACGTTACGTAATCATTACCATTCTCCAATCGTAGGTGCAAAGTAGTTTCATTATCCAACTCTCAATTTATCCGCGACTCTTTTATATGTTATCGTCAATGTGCAACTTGTGGGCTGCGACTAAAGAAGTGCACCACAGCGCCACCTACCGGAAGATGTCGGAAGTAAAGACTTCCCGTGGGAGTGAGTGGACTTTTATGGAAAAGTGATGAGGAGGCTGACCACTTCTTGAAAGGCAAAATTGAGGAAAATGGGAATGGTGGCTCTTTCTAGGGGATAGAATGAACCAACTTTCAGCACGAGCTTAAGAATAGATTTGATTTTGACTCGAAATTCATTCGTTCGTCCCGCTGGAAGCAATTTCAATTGGGACTGAGTCAAAATTATACTTCTGAACTTCTCTACTTGATCAGTTATCCCAGTTGCCCCCTGGTGGATTCCAATGAAAGCAAAAATCGCATTGAAGACAGCCAAAATGTTGTTTATAGCCACATGAGGAACCATGCGAATGAGACGCATAGCTACAAATCCTCCCGTAATTGACAGTGACAGGCAGATGAGTTTGTAGTAGAAGAGAATTTTTGAGAATGATAAATTGAATAGGTGAACTCTGACCCTTAGCTCCTCCAACTTTTTGTATGATCGATTCAGTTGATTCACTTGGTCTGACAACAGGTCCAATGTTTTTGACTTCTCGATTCTGGAATGAAAATTTAAAATATTTCACAAACCATTTTATCAGTTCCTCTACAAATTGTGTGAGGAGGACACAGCTGCCTTTGGATTTTAAAAACCAGGGCAGAAATATTTGGAATTTACTCGTCAGTTTGGCTTTTAAGATTCTCGTTGAGTGTCATTACGAAAGACATGATAAAGAACACGCCATAAGCCCAAATTGAGATGTGTCTGAGGAAGAAAAGTTGATCGCCCAAAAAACAAATTATGTAGGCAGAAATATGTCGATACTTTGGGGGCACAAGTGAAATGAGAAGGTGGGGCAAGTCGGGGTTATCCATGTAGATGTTGATGTAGACTCCACCAGTAGGGTAAATGACAACAGGCCAATAACACAAAATCAATTCCAGCCACGTCCTCTCTTGTGAATCCAAAAGTTTTTTTACATGTTTTGACCCCGATGAGTTCTGTTCTGCTGTGACCTCTGAGAAATCAAAAATGACACAACATTTGTTATAAAACTTCCAATTGCCTAAACTTATGAGTAAACGAAACTGCAAACTTTAATTGCTGTGGTTAAAAAAGCGGTGACATTCTCGAAAATAAATAATAGAATCTCAAAAGGATGAATACCGTAACAAGGGGTACTCTGCGCTGTTAAAAAAAGCTGTCGACAGTCTCCCCCATTTTCCGATATTTTCTTCCCACAGACCCATCTCACTTGCATCCTGAGTATCAGCCCTTTATCTTGGAATGGGCTCCATGTTTGCATTGGAGACTGAAATGAGATCCTCAATTGTGAGGTAGAGCCAATTTCTAAAAGGTTAATGTTATTGCGGCACTAAAAATAATTATTCTGGCACTAAATTTTGAATTACTAAAAGTTATGCCAGATGAAAAAACGTGTATTCCCTACTTTTTCATGTACTTTGAAGAAAAAAATTGAAAAATAAAAGTTGGTCACTTTGGCGGTAGCCGTAGGACCCTGAACTTTGGTGACCTCCAGAGTTCAGCAGTGACATGATAAAAATTTTATAAATTGCCAGAAACTGTCCCCATATGGATGTCAATCTCTCTGTGTCAAATATGAAAACTCTAGGTTAAAAGACAAAAAAGTTTTTAAATAGTTCAAAACGGTGATTTTATTTGATAAGAAATCCGAAAATTTGTGTATGATGTGATCTGACGGGTCTGTTTTCCAAGATAAAGGACTGATACTCAGGATACAAGTGAAAGGGGTTTATGGGAAAAAAATATCAAAAAATGGGGAGGCTTTTGACAGCTTTTTTTAACATAGCGGAGTACCACCTATTAAGTCACCCCTCTATTGTTTCAATTGAGCAAATTCTCCAAAATACAAAGTGGACCCTACTATTTTCCCTAACCAAAATCAGAAGCTCATCATCAAATTCCACAAATTAATATTAATTGTGATTGAGCTACGAGACAGAAGAATACCTACCAGGTTCACGTGACGTATAAATGTGATGTAGTTCGTTGAAGAGCAAAATGTTGATATCCAGCCAACTGATAAATGCCACATTGATAGCGTATGGCGCACCGACAAAAACAACAAGTTGTAAAAACATTCCTGTGATATAAGAAGCATGAAGATTCTTGTCATCACCCGTCACAATGGTCTCAAATATGCGACCACTCACTAGGAGCATGTAGCAATAATTGAGAAAGTGAACAAGACGAAAATAGAGTATCCTCCCTGAACCTCTGTGACGAATCATTTTTGTGTAATGAAATTTTACAGGGAAATAACCCGCAGCTTGAATGACAGATAAAAGTCTGAGGTCATGTTTCAACTGTTTCTGTGTCAACATTTTGAAAGAACTGTTAATTACAATTAAGGTCACTAAATGAATATTAACTTGTTCACCAAATCAGCAAATGTAGACCAAAATCGAAGGAATCACATCAAGGTAAAATATTTTTGCGGTGCTCTGCAGATACTCCAGAGTCCAATATATACGTGTCTGGTAGAATGGAGATTTGTAGCCCAAATGAACACCAAGCCTCTCCATTGACCAAGCTAATTGAACCCATTGTCCAATGACTTTGACACGAAATGTTGAAAGTTGTAGTAGTCGAATATATAACGATTAGCTGTCTTGGTTAACTCCAGAATGAACTCTAATGGGCAATGGACGAATGTAGATGTATGAGACCAAAGTTTAATTGAGCTAATGATCGATTTCAAACTGTGTTGGCTACCCAGGCTCGATGGAAAAAGCAGATGAATGAATTGGGCAAAATTCACTGTTGTGACCACAACTGTGGACAAAATTGATCAAACGCAAAAAAATACTATAAGGAGAAACTTGTTCCCTCAACTTTCACTTGTAGTTCTTGTACGTACTTCAAACAAAGCTTTTGCTCATGAAAAAATGTCGACGATTTATTGACGGCTTTATTTAAATGGCTCATAAAAGTTGGTGTAACTTGTTCAATTTATTCATTTTTTCTTGTTGGACAAAATTCTGAATAAACCTGGACGAATTACCAACACGGTTTTCAAAAACTACAGTTTTAATTGCTCCCCACTTGGTGTAATCAACGATTTGGGCATCAAGAAACAAGAATTTGCTAGTTTTGTTTCTCTGTTCAATTCTGGATAAAGCCTGGACTACAAACTTGTACCTAGCTTATGAATAACTTAAAGGATCAGCAGCGGTGGGGTACTCTAATTTACGTACAACTTGACAGAGTAAATTAAACTGTCAATCAACATCGTTTTGACCAAATCCACTCCATGTTTTTGTTAACCTCCTGAAATTTAAGTGGGTTATAGTTTCTAGTTGACATTTAATTGGACACAAGTACTGCCGGTTCAAATAAATTTGCCAAAATGACTGACAAAATATTTCCAATGTAACAACATGAATGTAATGTACAGTTTAATTTTTCCAGTATTTTTTGGTCAACTGGATAAAGATTGCAAATAAATCTGGTTAAAAGTCTTATAGAATTTCACGTCAGCGTGTTCCCAGCTGTTGAGAAAAGCCTCTGGGGAAATGGACACAAGCATATTCACGGATGGCGTGAACAAACTTGGCTGACAGTTTTTTGAATTTGTTTTGAAACAAATTCAATTCAATTCAAAATTATTCGCGGTCCCGCTGACAAGGAAAAACAACTTCTAAGGTCAGCTTTTTTTACAAAACATTAATAAACAAAAATGACGAAATATTTTGAAAGCGCAAATATGCGCAGCTAATTATAATTCAGTAATTTTCTTTGGTCCATTCTCTTCAACTATGTCACTTAAGATCTGGGACATTTGCCTGCATTCAGCTACTACAATGACTGCAAATTTTGCTACGGGAGTAAATGAGAATGAATAAATTCAGAATTTTATTTTGAGGTCATGAAATGGTTATAAATTATGAAAATGTACTCAGGCATGACCGGGTAACGATAATTCACGTAATTTCTTGATTCTGTGAAATTGTCCTTTTTTAGTCAATCCGGCTCAGTGTGCGTTGATTACCGGAGTCATGACCCGCAGTGTGCACTGATCCAACTCGTAAGAGAGAATGAAAAAAAAGTGAATTTTCGACATGTTTGTGTTTTTGATGCAACCAGTGAAAAACTTGGCTTAAATTTCCACAATCCGCTTTCATAGTCCACTTTTTGAAAATTGAGCATTTTGATTTGTGGACGTGTGTATGTACAGAAATGCAAGTGAATGGGGGAGAGGACAAGTTCAAACTCGTCATATTTCCGGGGTCGCCGGTTATCGCAGCCAAGTTTGGTGGAAAAATTATCCATATTGGTCGAATTACAACCTTTTGCAAGTCCCAGCTAAGGACGGGCTTAACCTTAACTACAAACCTATTACATCCATTTTCTACACAAGTACCCAACGAATCAACAAATTCTAAACACGGCCTACAGTTGGAACCGTCGTCATTTACCCCTGACAACCATCTTGATTTTCTCTACAATACCACCAGCAACAGCTAAACTAATCCCACATCCAAAAATATGGAATGCAGATCTCACCAGTGAATTTTGCATCGTTCCCAAATTCTCCAAATGATCATTTTCAATCTCATCAAGAAAATACATTTTCCAAATTCTCCGATCGTGTTCCCATTTGCCCCGAATTGGAACTCTGCTGCTGACAAATTTGCTGATCTTATCCCAAAGTTCGAAGCGTCCACTAGTTACAGCTTGATTATAAGCCTCCATGACGACATCCAAATTAGGTCCTGAGAATGCTGCAGACATTGGCCCAAAGTTGATACTCTTCTTCAACACGTTGTAATTGACACGGTTATATAATAATGTATAATAATGCGCCAAGTCATAAACCAGATCAAATAGAATAAAAAAGGCTCGAAGATATTTATATCTTTTTGCCCCAGACATCTCTTCTTCGTGCATAATACTTCTGAGGTACCAATTGTTTGCTATAAGGCCCAAACTCGGGTCCCAGGCATCCGACAGATTTGCCAGCCCAAGCAGATTCGTCCTCATAAATTCGTCGTTGCTGTCCTCCGGAGAGAATGTCGTAAATTTGCATACTGCCTCGACCAGCTGTTCAACGCTACTCTCTTGTACCTCAACTTTATGGACAATTCGACTACTCTGAAGCTCGAACAAATAAAATTGAGCCAGTACAAAACTCACTGCGATCCAAATGTATTGTGACTTTGTCCAACGAAAAATATGTGGTCGTAAAGGCAAAACTTGTAGAAAAAGTGGCATAATTGCTGACATCACGACCCAGCCCAAATCTCGCCCAATGCGTTTGCACATCAAAATCCACCAAATTATCGCTATCCCAATTAGAAGCCAGAGGTCCCATATGAAGGGGGCAGATAGCGACAGGAGGGCAAATTCTGTTTCCTGTAAAATGGATCCCCTACTGGTTTGATACATAATTCCATACCTGCTTTCTGACATCAATTTTATGTTATCATAAGAACGGAAAATTTGTTGACGGCTACAGTCTAAACAACTCAGTATAGATGTGATGCATCTTTTTCCATTGTGTTTCAAAAGCCAAGGTCCTATATCGAGGGTCATGTTCAAGTGCCCAAGGATGTCGCTGTACATTTTGAGATTGCCTGATGTAGGAAGTTTTTGCATCAAAATTTGTCTCATTGTCCAATCCAAGACGCCTTTCTTGACTAAACTGATGGTGGTCCGTTCTTTTGTAAGCCAAATGAAATTACCAAGCCAAAACTTTTTTCTATGGCTCTTCATGTACTTTTTAACTTTTGAAAGAAAATCGACCCAATTCTTTCGGTTGTTCAATTGAACAAGTGATTTTATATCAAGGTCAATCACCTTGACCCATGGACCAGCCTTAATGTAGAAAGGGTCAACAATCGATGCGGCGATTATTTGATTTGTGTCGAGTTGAATGAAAAATTCAAATAGGTTTGTTGGGGCAAAGCAAGATTCCTTGACACCTGGACATGTTTTGAAGCCTTCTGTTGGTGATTTTGCAAACTGATGAGCTCTATGGAAAATCCCGACAAAGTCATGCAGGACACTTCGGAATTGATTTTGCATGTAGGCTTGAAAAAACAAGTGGACGAACGTGAGAGTTGGAGAATGTGGTGAAGTTTGTTCAGCTACCAAGAGATGGGCCACTGAACCCATTAAAATTGGTCCATCGAAGGATTCACACAAATCTGTGTAGTTTGTGGAGCAAAGTTTGAATGGACTTTGATCACTTTGAAAATGGAGGATGAGCAGTTGTGATAAAAGAGATTCTGTTGGAGGTACGTGAATGGTGAGTCTGGAGAATTTGAAAAGATCAAGGACATGAATTGTGCCAGGTTTTACTGAATGATCTGATGAAGTCTTGAGTGAGATCTGTGGCATTTCCGTGGTCACTATCATTTGGGTATTTACTGTTAAAAAAGTGCAGAGGATAAAGGTAATGATTTTCATTTCCATGTCTCTGATCAGCTTTGAATTTGCAGAGTGAATCATTTGGTAATTAGAAACTTGCTCATTTTCAATACCGGCCACCTGTGTGCCGTACTAAATGGTACCTTGGAACCAAAAATTCTTATAGGGATGTGTGGCGACCGGTTGCAATGGTCTGGTGCAACGGACAAATTCCCCAGCGCTTATTAACAACGGTTATTTTAACCGGTTAGTCGAACTTCAGTTGGAGTGCTAAGAGTGCTAAGTGAATTCTGACGAAAAAACATAAATTTATTACTTAAAGTTTCAAATGGAATCTTATTTGAACATGCATTAGGCATTAGGCAGATGGATTTCTGATCTAACAAAGTCCGTGGCTGAAAAGTTATTAAGGAAAAATGGATTCAAGTGAATTGTCAGTAAATTCATCGTAGAATGCCAGTTGGCAAAGTGGATTTATAAAGTGCTTTTTTGTGGATTTTTAAAATTGATTTACAAGGGTTTGAAATGTTGGTTCAGTTTATTATCATGCAGATATGGTATTAACTTGATCTTACAACACTGTCAATAATTTCTTTAAAAATTGTTTTTGAAATGTTTGTGTTTCAGGTGAAAAAAATGATTTGGTACTTGAGTGTGAGTACTTACTCGGCTATTTGGGTATGCTGTATCTGTACCAAAATTGCGGTTGCGTATGGGTACCAATTTTAAGTACCTAAAAAATTTTGGGTATGGATTTGGTACTTTTATATACACCTGAAGTTTTGGAGACAGGCACCAAAAATTGTACCCATTAGGAGCACTACTCACAAATTTGTTCATCGATTGAACCAATCGATGGTTGCAAACTTGAGTTAGTCAACGCAAGTGGTTGCATAATTTCAAAAGGATTTCATTTAAATTAATTATGAATTGAAATTTTATTAATCAAAGCAGAAAAAAACATTTTCACATTTCTGTACAAATCCCATTCGTCAACTTACATTTTAAATGCTGGACAATTGATATGATTTATCTGAGACTGAAATAGTTGCAACAATGAGACATCATACTGATTATTTCTTACTGGCCCAAAACGTTTACAAATCAACATGAAACTGAGGTTTCAGAACCCTATCAAATTAAAATACGCATATTATTTTTGCGACCTTTAAAATTCGGATTTTCGCTTTAATTTAAATTTTTTTGATTATTAATTCTTTTAGCCTTCAGAATCAGGAAATTTGCCTTCAAAAATTAATTTTTTATTTGTAATTTTTTTGATCGTTAGAAATGAATTAGTTGTCAATGCCTTAATTCCTTCCACCTTCAAAAATAAAATCGGAGCCTTCGAATTTAAAATTTCACCCTTTAAGTTTTAAAAATAAAAATAAAAGGGTAATTTATCTTCATTGTTGTTGTTGTTGTTAACTTTATTATAGTGTTAAAACTGAGAAACGGCCTCATAGAGACCTTCTGTTCAACCAAG
>JAQHQX010000420.1:0-13304 GCA_034694425.1 Arrhopalites sp. Gr-Col-00791
ATAAGGGGAATAGCTTCAATGGTTAGGTGAATAGTCGTTTGTTAAAGAGAACACTTTTAGTGTCAATAGAAAGCTGACTTAATTGGGTAGTTTCATTATGGACTATCCACTATATGCTATTAACCAAAAAATTGATTCGAGCTACTTGGCCAGCCGTAGGTGGCTGCACTTTTTATTTGAATCAACAAACAGACTGACCTGAATGGTCAAGCGGTCAGCAGTGGATGAGTTGTAGTTAGGTTCTATTGATCCAGCATTATGTTGATACTAAAAGCATCCTCTTCTTTAACAAGCATGAATATTCACCTAACCATTGAAGCTATTCCCCTTATAAATCGTACAACAATCATTTTTAATTTTGTGGGCGAAAAATCAAATTCTGTGAGTCAAAATACTAAAACTGTGCGTGAAATTCCTAATTTTGTCGATGCTTAAATAAATTGCCAAAAAGATTTTCCTGTTTTAAAATCCTAAGGGGAAAAATTCTAAGGATAGAAAAACCAAGGATTAAAAAAATTAATAATAAGGATCAAAAAAATAAAATAAATGCTAAGGATTAAAAAAATATATATTTGACAAACTTGTAAACTCGTCATTCTTATAATTCATTATTGTTACCAATAGTAGGTAATAATATAAAAAAATTCAGTTTATAGGTATATCCTGGACGTTATAGACATATACGACTCATTTTAGATATATCCAGGATATATAGGTATATCCATGAGGTCATTGACCTGGGCTACGAACTTTTCGTTTTTCATTTTTTTCGAGGTAAAATCGGTGTTGCCTTAGAGAGTCATTGTGATTTCTAGTCTATTTAGGTCCCAACGAACCTGTTGGTATGTATTAGAGCGAGTGTCTCGCGATTTTTGAAAATTTTGCGCCTAAACTATATAGGTGTTTACTTAATTACTTAAATATTCCCTGGAGTCCAAAAGGACGATTTAATTTTGACAATTACGTTTATGTGAATTTGTGACATGAATCGATATTTGGTTTATTTTCTAATAAATGATAATTAGTATAGTGATAATTATATGATTATTAATCATTGATGAAGCTGCTATGCTGCTATGTAGATGCCGCAAAGCAGCATCATGCGCCAAAATGAAACGAAGACTACCACAAACTGGCACCCTCTCTCCTAACAAATCTCGTCATGTGCATCTCATTTCTAGAGTTCTTTTTCCAGAATATTTTCAAAATTTTTTTTAAATAAGGTCGATCCATATACACGTAAAGCAAAGATCCATAATAATACTGCAATGTTTAGTTGAACATTGATTCCCTTTACTTATTTTCCTATTTGTATTGGAAAACAAGAATTTACCAATAAATAAATTTCATCGATCGGGCTCCCACAAAATAGTTAAATTATAGAGTAAT
The DNA here is from genome assembly GCA_034694425.1 of Arrhopalites sp. Gr-Col-00791. Classification (NCBI taxonomy): domain Eukaryota; kingdom Metazoa; phylum Arthropoda; class Collembola; order Symphypleona; family Arrhopalitidae; genus Arrhopalites; species Arrhopalites sp. Gr-Col-00791. Next base: position 1,390 of record JAQHQX010000420.1, read on the forward strand.
TGTTTAAACAAATAAGTTTCCAATCCCATTTGACTCGACTATTAGGTACACCTAGGGTTTCTCAGAAAATCGAATCGAACGTTCGACTCGATTCGACCCTTCGAATCGAATTCGAACGGCCCATTCGTTCGATTCTACTGCTTTCCTTCGAATTCGAATTTTATAATTATTCAATTCGAATCGAATTCGAGCGAGAAATTGCCATTTTATTTTGAAGAAACATTGCGTATCTATTTAACTTTTAAGCTAAATACGCAATGTTTCTTCAAAATAAAATGTTCCAAATTGTAAAATTACAATTTGGTAGTGAGAATACTACTGGCCAGTGTTTCACAAATATTGAATTGAATCGAACGTTCGATTCGATTCGACCTTCGAATTGAATTCAAACGGCTCATTTGTTCGAATCGAATTCGAACGGAGGAAATAGCGTTCGAATAATTTCTAATTGAATCGAACTCGAGTTCGAATCGTCCAAAATTCGATTCATGAGAAACATCCAAAAAATGAAATCCTTTGTTGAATTTGTGTAATTCCAAATGTGACGTCTCATAACCTAAATAAAACTCACAAATATAATGCGAAGTTTGTGCCACGTAGACATAGTTCAACTAGTCCAGTTCAAGTTCAAACATTTCTACCAGTCAAGAAGGGTAACTTGAAGTTTATTAAAAGAAAAAAAATGAACTCACTATTATCATCGAAATTATAAAAACAATTAAAAATGCTTCTAAAAAAGCTTTTAATATTTCATGTGTGGGCTATACAATTAGGTATTTTCTTGAAATGGTTACCAATTCGAATTAACAAGAATGATCTAAGAATTTCTGTAGAGGAGACAAAGTGGAAAAGTTTATTATTTTGGTTATGGTGGATCTACAGTTTGGGAATGGGGCTTCACTATGGAATTCTTTTGTTAAACGAATTGTTGAAAGATGAACCCAGTAAAATGTTAGATACAGTTTTTTCTATAATAGCGATGCATTTGTATAGACCAACACTTTTAGTATTTTTCTATTCCCTTTTACCAGTTGAATTTCAATCCAATGGGTTTTTCTACATTTGTTGTTTCATCATGGATTTGACTTACTGGAGTTTTAGTTGTGTTGTCATTATTTATATGGTCTACTCCATGTTCATCCCAGTATGCTTTATGGTACAAGAGATTCATCAATCTCAAGTGATATTGAGGTAAGAATCAAGTTCGAATCAATACATTATTTGTATTAATTGTATAAATCCAGAAAAAGTTGTCATTTAACAATTCATTTTCTACATTAAATACTTGGGACAAAAGACAAAATACCATATTTTTGGGTGCATTTAAAATAATTGTTTGAGAATCCTATTATACGTTTCATCCTCTGTAAGAGTCATCAGTATGACATTGAAATTGATTCAAAATTTCAAAGAAAGAACAACTACAAAAACTCTCATTTGAAAAAGTTAATGACAAAGTGGACTCATTGATTTATTTGACAAATGGAAAATGGAATAGTTCGAGTCTCTCAAACCAAAAACGAATTTTTCTGTTTATTTTAAAATTTTAAAGTTTGAACCATGAATTTGGAAGCACAATAAACTGAGATACAAATGTTGATTAATGGGTATTCTAGTGTTTGGTAAACTCGGTGTTTTTCCTGAATGCCGCTGAGTTTTTGTGTAATTGTGTTTTTGAAAAACGATATCTACTGGAATTTGATCTGGAATAATTTTTCAATTGGGTAAGATTGGTGGATGGAGTTTTTCAAAAACACAACAACACAACCGTGATTTGTTACACAAAATAAAAACCATAGTTGCGAACACTGAACACTGTTATTTTTATGCCAGATGTACAACATGATTTCTAAATCCTACAGGACAAATCATCAAAATGTTGACAATGGATTAGCCTACATCACATCCTCTAAATGGATACTTCGTAGATTTCAATTACTAATAAATGTACATAATGTAGTGAATGTAGCCTACAGTCAAGCAACCTACTCAAGCAAATTATATATTTTGTCTATCATGACTCCATATACATTTATTGTTATCAAATACTATGATGAGTTGAACTACTGGATGCTCTTTCCATCCCTTTGTGCAATTGAAGGAATTGCAAGTTATCTCCTACTTTATGATCAAATGTTTCAACTCAAAAATATTACACAAGATTTCCAAACCCTCATGTCTACTACTCTTGATAAATATCAGGTGGAAGCAAGGATTAAACTGGATTTGATTCGAGAAAACATAATTAGGATGCCGATTACTTCAAAACTTATCCAAGAGGAAATTGATGTTGTGAAAACTTTAAACTATTCAACTTTGCTTAAGAGGAGAGTCAAGACTTTTTTCAAATCTGTGCCCTGTTGTGTCCTCGATGATGGACCTTTTCATGATCTTGGAAGAGAAACAAGTTTACTTTTCATCGACTTTTACATCAATCAAGTCATAAGTTTACTACTAGCATTTTAAACACATGTTCATGTTCAGAAAAACATTTTTGAAATTTTTATAGAAGCAGGAATAGTGAAATTCAAAATTACGAAATCGATATTTTGTGTGCATCAAAGATATAGAAACTACATTTGAGTTAAAATAAAACAGATAATGAAACAGATTTCATAAAATGGACCTTTGAAAACAATGTTTAAGCATTTTAAATTCTAGATAAAATATTTTTTTAAAGGAATTTCACGGATGATTTAGATGGAACGATGAGAAGAGTACAAAATAAAGAATGTATCTTCATCATGCGGACTCTTCAACACACTCTTCGCATACGATGTTTCATTACGTGGACGTTGTCAATATAAAAGAATTTATCAGGAATTGTATTTGTTATTTATTAAGTAATTAAAAAGTTTGTTTTCTATAAGGGAGAGAGGGACAAAAGCAGCCACTTGCAGAAAAGCTTCTATACAAAAAAGTTTCACTACATTCACGACGATAATCATATGAATCGAAAATTTATAATTTTTGCCACATTTTGGCTATTTCAACTTTCATTAAAAGACAAAAAGCAAAAAGTTGATTTTAATTTATTTGGTTTCAAAATTTGGTGTGAAAAAGAGATATGCAGGGCAAAAACAGCCACTTGAACAAAATCTCTAATGTCATTTTTCAATGTGAAATCTCAAGTCCCACAATTTTACAAAATTGCTGGGGTCACCTTAACGCTAGAATGTGTCCCTGAATTGAAATTAATTAAAAATGCTTGTTAATTTTCCCAGGCAATTGAATTGGGAAATTGGGCAATACATTTTTCAACTGGGGTTACACTTACTGGTGGGTGATAGATTTATGGGCCAGTAGTTAGCATCATTGTCCAGAGGTTTCAGACTGGTAGCATGTTTCATTGTCCCACACCACAAACGAACACTTTGTCGTTTTTGGCGCTTTTTCATAGGAACGCGAGTCACACGATCCAACCTGGTTGGCGTGTTTGTAAATAACTTTTTCGGCGCCCCAGATTTAGATTGTAGATGTGGCTTTTTATGGGGAATTAGCTTGAAACGGAAGGACTGAATCCGATATTGATAGCACATCAGAGTTTTGAGTTATTGCGGAGGAGTCATTTAAAGCCAGCCGCTTACAAAAATAGTACAAACATGTAGAGCGGCAAATTTTCTACCAGACCCCGTTACATTATTTTCAATGTGTGCTAAGATTTTTTTGAAATTGATGACATAAATTGAAAATTTGAAGAGCACACAGTTTTAAGGTGTGCCTCTTTGTACAACCAAATATCGTCCCCTCACCCAATTATAAAGCTTTAAGGTGGAGAAAACAGACCAGCAGTTTAACATTGTTAGACGGAGCTTCCATGGAGAATCTTTTAAACCTTGCAGGTCTTTCCCCTACGCTGCGGTTAATGTGAAATACCCTCAATTTAATCAACTTCAACTTATTTCTCACCATTCCCCATATCCTTCGACAAAGCAAAGTCCACTTGATATGGAAGATTAATTCTATGAAAAGAAGAATAGCTGCCACAGAATTAGCCAGAGCAGCCAACTCAAAGACCATGTGAATATCCGATGACACAATTCCAAGTGGCCTCACGTCATCAAGATTTTCATTCGAATCCACAAAAGTCGAATTGTTGACAGATGCACTCTCAATTCGTCGGTGCATTTGAATCTCGTGCCATTTATTCCAATAATTATAAATTCCAGAAGTGATGAGTATCTTTATCCGCATCGGAACTAAATTCCCAACAGGCTTAGAAAACATCAATTGTAAGGATGAGGTGGGAATAACCTCATTGCTGAAAGCTTGGACTGTCTTTAAATAATCCTCTTTGAAGTTCGCATTGTGAGCAAATCTCAATTTTGAATTTCTACTCATCGCCATCTTGAACCTATTCCAGGTTGTTTGGAAACGATTCGCCTCTACAATTAAAACCGCCCTTGGTTTATGAAAGGAATCTTCAATGAGGTTTAGCTTCGGATTGTCCAACTGTTCCTCGCAAATGGGTTTAATCTTGCTCATTACTTTATGCCAATTAACAAATTTCTTACACTCTAATTGATGTGCAAAGCGAGACTTGTGGAAGGGCACAGTAAGTTCATAATGCCCTTCAACGACACTAGAGCTATCATGAAGACATAATATGTACTGGTTATATGCCAGCATAGTTAATTGATAGAACAATTCTGAATTGATCAGCAGTGGGGCTTTCAGTGAATCTTTTAGTTCAAATAAACTCATATCTTCAAATTGTCTAAATCCTTGAGGAGGTCTAAACTCCAATACAGGACAAGTGGGCTGAATAGAGTAAACCACAAAGTCACTTATGGTCCAATTGAACTCTTCGATGCTGGTCCAGTTTGTTCCAAATGGGAATGGGGAGATGAAGTTGGCCTGCATGATGGACTTGTACCAATTTGTAAGGAGGAGTCCCATGAGGATCCACATCCCCAAGACGAGCCCATAAGCCTTTATCCAACGTTTTCCCTTGTGAATCTTCTTGTGCCTCACAACTGAGTTCCGAATAAATTCATCGTAATTTGGTTGCTCTATCAAAATCCTCCATATCAAGTTGATACCAGACAATGACAGTTCCGCAACAATTTTCAACAGTAATTTCAATCTCCCACTCAATATCCAGCCGTTCTTTCCACTGAACAAGATGGAAAAAGTGACTACAAAACATGAGCTTCCAAATATTTGTACCAAAATCACAATCCAAATATTCATCTGAAATGGTTGCAAATAGATCTCAACCGACTCTCCTAATGTCTGAACGCTGTCTGCTGTGATAAATTTGAAAGCTTCAACTGAATCTACAACACAAATATCTGTCAAGCAAATGTCGCCACGAAGCCTGCTAACGTCTTTTCCATCGGGTAGCCAAAATCCTATATCGACCTCCTCTAATCGATCTTCAGTGATGAGACTGAAAAGTATAGTACAGTTTAAAGCAGAATAAAGAAATAAGAAACTCGCCATCGTGAGTGAAATTGGATGTCGTCTACTTGCGGGTGATACCGACTTCAACACGAAACCCTCCTGTAGTTGAACTAACGCTGTTTGTACGTCACGTATATCCTTCTTCTTTATTGATCGAGTATCAATTTTCCAATTCATGTTGCGGCCATTGTCTGTGATGTTTCTGTGACATTCCAGAATTTTCCTTAAGCAGCCCCCATTCAGTGGACATTCAAAAAATTTCCAAATATCAAAGTTTCCACGGAACAAATTGAAATAGCAGATACCAATGATGCTGCTATTTCCATTGGGGACTTTTGTTTCAAACAAATTCATCAAAATATTTGGAACAGTTGGGTTGATGTTAAATTCTGCTGGAGTATCAACTTCATTTTTCATAAGTATCAAACATAATTCATACAATTTTACATGCTCCAGATTGTAAAGACGAAATATGCTTTTCGCCATTGATTTTACATGGACATCAAACCCACCATTTCTTCTCCATTGTCTAGTTGGGGATTGGTAAATGAGGATGTGGCATTTCACTTTTCTCATTTGAGAGAAAGCTTTTCGAAAATTATCAATTCGAGAATCTATCGTCTTTGTGATCTCGGTTAGATGACGATGTAATGTTGTGTAAAGGACGAGGGAGTGGGTGGTGCTGAATGGTCGACCATCTCCACCTTCCCCAATATCCAATTGAGAGTCAAAGAGCACAAAGAGGAAACAGAGACTGTCGTCACCCAACACTTTATTTAATTGTGTGATAGCCCTTTTGTCTGATAATCTGATGGCTTTTTGATCAGACAATTGAATGAGGTCATTTGTGATGATCGAGAAGACAAGAGATATGATCACTCTGTTCATCATCCTGCAATTCCGCATGTGGGTGCTATTTTAAATTCTTTTCAGACATATTAGTACAACAAAATTTCCAGCTACTAAAAGAGGTTGTGAATAATGATTTCTAATTGAATCGGCTCGTCAAATCAGGTTGTTGTTTGTTTGGAAACTTTTTTAAATGAGTCAAAATGCAGTTAAATGGGCAAGTCAGTTGTATGCGCATCTGAGGTAGGACATTTTGATTAACAAAAATAGTTTGATGAAGCTTTTAAAATCCCGAATTAAACTTTTAATCAAACCAAATGTATTGAATTGAGTAATAGATTTTTTTGTTGCTTTTTAATGGAGATGGATGGAATTAGAGGTTTGTGAAAGTGGATTGAGGTGAATGACGAAGCTCGAGTATTCCTCTATTGGGTTGTGGTGTTCACAGTTTCTCTCTCTTCTTCAACAAGTCGGATCGATAAGACAAAGGTTACCAAAAAGAAAAAAGGACAAGAGAATTTTGTTAGGAAACGAGTGGAGTTGTGAGCGACCGATTTGTTATGTGCAAATATGAGAGTTGCTAAAATGTGTCTGGCTGTCCCGTGTTTTCCCTTCGTGTCTCCCATACAGTAAAACCTCGAATCAACGGAAAATTTTAATCTTTGCTTCTCTGAGTATTCTCCATATGTCACTCGTGTCACCCCTGTATTTCAGACATGTCACTTCTAATATTGTATTACAAAGTTGTATTATAGCTGCCTCGACAAAAATTCACCAGTCACCGCGGTGACTGATTTGACAGTGCACCGTCTAACCATTTGATCCTAATTATACACACTCACATCAAGTGATTTTAAAAATAGTAAAATATTAAAGACACCGATGTGACCCGTGGTTGACCTTTAAAGTTTAAATTTGTTCCCCACGAACTCGCGAAATACTTGCGAGCGGGCACCATTCAGATTTCTAAGATTTCTCTTTCATGGCGGAATAGTTTGCTCTCACAATCTTTCAATTTATTTGTAGGAGTGAACTTTAGCAAATTAATGAAAAAATGAAGTTAACACCTCTATGATGATGGTTGAATTGTTCACACAAGTGTATTTTTCACATATTTGTTACTTTCGATGAATTTGGTCATTATGGTATTATCTTATTTTTTTATTGGTCTAATTATAAGCTTTTACATACCTCGTTAAGACTATTAAGTATTTTCATCGCTGAATGTTTTTTAATATCGAAACTGCAAATAAGATTAATTATTTTGGAAACAAAATATATTGTTTGAAATATTGAATTTAGAAAAGCGATGACTTTGGTCAAAGATTTTTTTCTTGAATGATTCAATGTAAAAACAAAAAAAAAATTCAAGTTGAATCAATCATCTGCATCAATAGAAATTGCACACATTTTTCGCGACATTTATTTAGTTGATTGAGGGGTGGTTTGTTTGACTCAAGGAGCGAGCGAAGTGAGTGGGGTTAGACAATTTCAAAGAACACTTACAGTTAAAATACCCATTTACCACTCAGGTCAGCGAATTTGACTAAAGTAGCCGGTTAGAGATACCTGAAAATACTGACTGCTAACCCATTGGATGGGCGATGCCGTCTCGTAGAAGGCATACTAGAAGCAGAGATGAGCATTTAAACTCCTAAGGCTGAAGTAGTGATGATTTATTCAAGCGTAAAATCTTTGTGTGAAATATGGTGGGAGACACGCCTTAAATACTGGGGAGACACGAGTGGTATATGGGGAGGACAGAGGGAAACAAAAATAAAAATTTTCCGTTGATTCGAGGTTTTACGGTAAGGGAGACACAAAGGGGAGACACGGGACAGGGAGACACGTTTATAGCAGCTCTGTAAATGTTTCATTTTTGCTGATTCCAGGAGAATGTCAACATGAGGCGGTGTTCGCGTGGAACACGATTCCAACCAACTGCAAAGCATCTAGTAACTCCTAGATAAAAAATTGCTTTTAAAAGCACGACACCGAGGGAATCGAGAGCAAGGGAGGGGTTGCAACGCCTCCTTTGGAAGCCCGTTTGGTGGTCATCGAGACTGGGAAATATGTACGTGTCGAATAAAGGGATGTGGCTCACACTGCGCCCGATCCCAGAGAAAAGGATCATTTGGATGAATTCACAATTCCTCCGATGTGGTGCTTTTAAAAGGAATTTTTATCTAGGAGTTACTTGATGCTTTGCAGTTGATTGGAATCGTGTTCCACGCGATCACCACCTCATGTTCACACTAGACAACATCCATCCCTTCCTTAATACCTCAATGGGTAGACTTCAACAATTGGGGTATTGTTCAAATGTAGTCGAGTAAATTAATGATGGAGTGCGGGTCAAAAAGAAACCATTTACACAAAAGCTTCTATACAAAACCGTTTGATTAAATTTTTGACGATAGTAACATGAATCGAAAGTCAATAATTTTCCCCACATTTTGGATATTCTAACTTTCATTAGACTAACTAAAGGTTCCCAGTATTTCACGTTTAATACTAGACTAGTCTTGAATTTGAACTAAAGATGAGGTATTTGCGCAATTGGTGAATATGAGGTTTGGATTATTTCTGAGTCGAGATTCGACTTTGGCGATTCAAGTTGCTTGACTTTGGGATGGGATTTAAATGTGCAAATTATATGAATAAATCTTTATCTTTCCAAGTTCAAGTCTACATTCGCATTCTCTCTTGGTTATCATCCATTGAAGTTGCATTGCCCAGATGACGCCCATGTTTACACTTTTTTGTGTGCGCATTGCGAAATGCGCAAGAAAGATTAATATTTATGGGATTTCAGAATCGGTCAAATGGACTTTGGATTGTGCGGATCAAGTTAAATTTAATGGATAATCAACATTTTATTTAGTCACGTGCCTTGCAGAATTGAATTTTAGATTTATTGATCCGAGTTTAGACCTGTTCAATGTTCCATATGAATTTTCCTAACTTTAGTTGGAAGATGGATTCTAGTAGAAATTTTTGATCGACAATGTCAACCCTTGAATTAATTTTTAATTATTTCTTAAAGGAATTAAGCAGTACAAGTTTTGATTTTCAAAACAATAAACAGACTAGAGGATTTAAAGGTGATTTATAAGTCAAGTTGAATAAAAGACAGAAATTGATTGCGAATTAAAATGCACAAATAACAGCAACAGTGATCGTTAGTTGGTTAAATTGAGAATGACCATTAAAATAGTTAAAACAACACGAGACAATTCCAAGCGACATTACTAACAAGAAATATGACAACGATGGCTGTGACTCGTCGAATGACGAAAATACCACCAACTTTTGTAGACAATGGAGCTAACCCCTTGATGACTCTGGTTTCGATAGGCCATTGACGTTTTTCAAAAATGATGTCAAAGATTCTCAAAAGGTCAATTGAAGTTTCAGCAATTTGACCTTGCAAAGTGTACAGAGTCAATTCAAGAATAATCCAAGAGATGGTCCAACCACCAAAAAACAGGATCATGGGAGGTTTCAATTTGGTGTGGAATTTTAGGGCGATGTATGAGACCAGCACATGGAAAATGATGTTGGATGTCATGAAGAGGGGCCACATGAGGGATCCCATCAAATCATTTATGAGAGACTGCACAATTCCCAATTCACGATACATTTCAACTGTCTCCAGAGCTTCTTGTTTATTAACTGGTGGTCTCGTACATGTCAATCTACAAATCATTCACCAAAATACTTCAAGTCATAATAATTTTTGAATTGGTAAAAAAAATTTAAATTGATAATTAAAGTTCCGATTGTCCAGCTTTAATTTTTTTTAAATTTAAAAAAGTACCTCAGCGCTTCGAGCCAATTTAAAAAGCAGAGACAACAAAAAATGAAAATTATAATCCAGTTCAAGAGGATGATCATCAAGACAAAAAAGTAACTGTACGATTCAAATGGCAAAAAAATAAATGGCAATAGGTCAACATATTGACCTTTATGATCTTCTGCATTTGCTTCCATCGGCAGTGTCCAATGACCAAAAAAATTGTGGACATATCTTGGATTCTTGTAATCCGCCAAGTACATTCCAATGGCTGTGATGGAATTGATCATGATGAAAGGAATTCCAAATGTCAAACATTTTGTCATTAGACGGAATCTGTTTTCCAATTTTACAAACCGCCATTTGCCTACAGTTACAATTTCATGTATTTTAAAAATAAAACAAAATGCGCAATTTCAATTATTAATTATTTTATGGACTGAGATTCGACACAACCACTTCAAAACTGACAATGTGAGCATTCTGAAACTGAAAAGTATAAAATAATTAATTTTAGAGTGATGAATACTCACTGCAGATTTTCTTATTGTACAGGATCAAATTGTTCAAGTAGATGGTTAAGAGTTGACGTCGGAAAATGGCGTACAGATATAAAATTGTACTATGGCTGTAACCAAAAGAGAAAACCAAGTGGATTGCAGTACCACTCACATCTTGAATCGAAGTCAACACATTTGAGCCAAAATTCAACCAGAATAGAGAAATGGTTGCGTAAAATGAATTCCAAATGAGCAGGAGTGAGTTCAATACGTAACCCAATAGAGACAATTTTGTTTTGGGCCACCTCAACTCATTCAAATTGTCTTGCCAATGAAAAGGATAGATTTCTGTGAGTGATCCCAAATTAAATATTTTCATCAAAGCCAATTTAAATCGGTCTTCGATAGGCAACTCAACATTTTCAGGATGAACTTTCATTTTCACGAAAAGAGTTGTTGTGAGATAGGATTCGAAATTAAAAGACAATTCACAATTTTCTCCTGAATAATTCAAAAGTTCAGAACACGGACGAGTGTTTTTGAAGCAGGAAACTCCGTCATGTGGAAATGTCAGTTTTTCAAGTTAGAAAACGTCAGACAGTCAGAAAGAAATTGTTATTGATAATGTTGACCGACCTCATGAAAGACAAATGTTTAGTTTACTCTGTAAACTATTTAGATTTAATTGCAATAATCAACTTACGAGTTAGTCAAAGTTCCAGCTATTTAAAACTAGTCCTTGCTCCCAAGGGGAGTAAAGTCGATTTAGCAAATCGATGTTGATTTATTGAAGGGACCTCAAAATTTCTCCAGTTTTACCAAAATAAACAAATTTAAAATTCCCGAGTAAACAACATTTTCATGGACAGAGGTCAAAGGATTTGTGATGGCGTAAATGTTGTTCAAATCAGTGATGTCTCATTTCAGGAAATCAAAAATGTGATTTCCAATTCCCGGAAATTTCCAGAAATCATTGGAAATCATCTGAAATATAAAGGCTTTAACATGTTAATTCACTATTAAATGATCATCATTACGATAAAGTCCTAACATTAATTCTGATATATACTGGCAAATGTACAGTGGCGCCAGTTAGCCAGTAATCAGTTGGGGGCACAATGGAGTGAATGCCCTAGGTCGGTATTTGTGCTCTGCCCAGTGAATGGGGGTCACCTGACTAACCTGCAAGTCAGATGCAAGTCAGCGAGGTCAATTTATATGTCATGCATTTCTTCAGAATAGCCTAATTATTTATAGAAACATGAATCAAGCTTAAATTGACCTCTAAGCATTTTGAAAAATATATTTTTAGATTTCAAAGACAAAGTAGGGAAATTTCTGGAAATTCCCAGAAATTTTCAGTG
>JAQHQX010000421.1:0-13301 GCA_034694425.1 Arrhopalites sp. Gr-Col-00791
ATGTTCCTGGAACCTCGAAAATTTTGACAACAGCCAGATGACGTTAGTGATTTTGAGAGTTTCTTACTTACATTACGGTATGGCTTGCCAATTTTTTTCTATGGCACGGAATGGCGGGAAACCTTTCTTTTCGAATGGAGGAGATGCTGGGACACACATCTAGACTTACAGACCCTGGCGGAAATTGGTGGAAACCAGAATATTATGAATCTGTTTAAACCCGTGTACAAATTTCCACATTTTATCAACTCAAATGACAATATGCATAGCCAACTTTTTTCTATGGCACAAATTGGCGGGAAACCTTTTTCCTTGAATGGAAGAGATCCAGAGGCACACATGAACTTACAGACCTAGGTTTAAGAGGCTGGAGAATATAATAGCACCAAGCAGGTCTCGACACTTGTTGCCTTGGTTATTATTGTTCAACAAACTTTAATGAATCAATAATAATTAATAAGGAAATTCGAAATTAACTAGCGATTCCAAGCTAAAAGCGTCAAGCGTAATTTGTATACAATGTTTGTATTGGTGTCGACATTGAGAACCATTCGCCTTCGATGTGAGTTGAAACTTATCGGTGACTGCAGATTATCATGCCACGTTCCTGTGTAATTAACGGATGCCCAAACGGCTCCAGAAATCCGAAAAACACTGTCCATTTGTTTCCTAGTGATACGATCATTCGTGATCTCTGGTACTCGAAAATTCGCGGGGGTACCAGAGTCAATATAAAGAAGTTGGACAATTTTGGAATTTGCTCGAGACACTTTGCCGACAACGACTACAAAGTGGGATATGAATGCTATAGCAGGAAACTAGTTAAGGGGGCTGTGCCAACGTTATTTCTCAGCGTAAACCACTCAAATACTGGAGTAACAAATGTGAATTCGAAAAATGAGATCGGTGAAGTAGGCACCTCATGTGCAATTGCTACCCGTAAGTCTTGAGTATTTTTTGCAAAGAAACTGTTCACCATTTTGAATACGTAATGAATTTCCTTTATTTTATTGAAGTTCCCGTTGGTCTTTCGGATGCAATATATGGACTGAAAAAACTGTCGAGCGAGAAGAAATATGGGCAATATTTTTCAAATAATATTGAACTAGCCCTCTCCCATTTAATCTCTGCCGCGAGTTTTTTAAAACAAGGAACATCTTGTGAACAAAATGAATGTGTCGAGCTGTACGAAGGAAGTGAAAATCTCCTTGAATTTCCTGATGTTAACATTCCCATCAAGAAGGATCGGATTACCAGGAAAGACAGCCACAAGTATGATCGGAATAATCCCCTAAGAGTGGAAGGACCATTGTGTTTTTGTCGTAGTAACTATAAGGAGTCAGAAGGTCCCATGGTCCAATGTTCCTTGTACAAACGGAACCGGCACTTGGCTGTCGAAAAGTACCACTGTCTAGGCTGGTACCATTATGACAACAGGCCATGTGTTCAGTTTTATGGAGAAGATGGTTGGTTGTGTCTACGGTGCAATGGAACGTCAACAAAGAAACATTGCCAATAGTTGGAAATGTGTGTGGACAAAATGCGGAAATTTTTTTTTGTCATTCCGAATTCAAAGTTTTATTTAATAAATCGAATCTTTGGAATTTAGTCTTATTTTAAATTTTTCTTTAACATCAGAGGACTTTTATTTTTAATTATAACGTTCAAACATTTAATTTAACAAACGACTGTGAATTTAGGAGATGAATTTCGTCTTTCTCGTTTCGCTTTTGTCGGGAATTCTTAAAGGTTAAACCATGACAGGTTCGAAAAAGTTTTTTGCAAAATTTACCTTTTCTAATTATTTAAGGGTTATGTATAGAGCAGCACATGAAAAATAGAAAACAGCACAAGAAAAAATAGAAAATCGCACATAAACAATTAAAAAATCGAACATAAATGACCGTTTTATTGACTGAAGTTGGTTTGATTGACGCGAGCGAAGCGAGCGTGGTTTGAGCAAACCGAAAACAGATTTATGTGGGATTTCTATGTTTTATGTGCGATTTCTATTTTTTATGCACGATCTCTATTTTTCATGTGCTTTTTCTATTTTTCATGAGCTGCTTTAAATCTAAGCCATTATTTACGTTTTGTGTTGAAAATTCTAAATGCCATTCGTTGATTCATCAATGTCGAGTAGACAATTTTTAAGATCTTTCATTTCTAAAAGTTTGATGTTTTCGTAATTGTGGGGTGTACAAATCAACAGTAGATTGGTTCTTTTGTATGTGAAAATGTGTACATGAAAATTCTAAAGTTTTGATTTTAATTGTGAATAATAATTCGTGATTATTCTGACTGGAAACATAATAAAGTTTTCTAAATTGTTTCACAAGACCTGAGAATGTTTTTAATTTTATTTTTTCGGATTTTCGGGTTTATCTAAAATCCATTCCCCACTTTCACCACAATTCCCCACATTTTTACACAATTTCCTGACAATTTCCCGCCTTTCTTCATTTCCACACAATTTCTAGTCCTTTGTACTAATGATTATGTGAAAATTACAGAGAAATTATATGAAGGAGTAATTATAAGCAAGACTAGGAACACGGGTTAAGGGATATTTGATAAATCAACTGCTCAACCTCCTCGATGGACTCTACAATGAAAAATGATTCAAGAAAATTTGGCTGATCCGACTGGGTACTTTAGTTTTGATTTCCTATTTGAATAATTCTTCGATTAAACCAAATAATCAAGTAATTACGCCTATTGGAGTTGTCTTGTATTTTCATAATGACATTTTAATTATATTTCCTGTTTGAGTGACCATAAAAGTTCATCGAAGCAACTTATTTTAGACAATAATTTTTTTTAATTATGATAATACTTGAATTATCATTGGTCGGACTACTATTTTGATTTTATTGAGATCGATATTGATTTTGAAATTGTGTTGTATTTACTCTGATTTTTTTAGTTGGGGTCAATCTGACCTCATTTATGACTACTGGTAAAATGACTACCTTGCATTGAAGAAAGCCCAAATGGGTGAAGCTGACAAGATATTATTGGCTAGTGCAGATGTAACTCCACGCACCCAACGATATTTCAGCACTCATTTCGGAGGAACTGAAAATTCTCCTACTCCTTCAGCAAACAATCATGGAAAATCTGCCATGAACTCAGCAGAGTTGATACAATTCAAAACCAAGTATTTACCCAATCCATTAACCAAAAACTTAGGTTAGATTGTCACAAGTTCAGTTGTGAGTCCAGCTCGATTTTATTTCCAAATGAGGCCCCAAAACTGTGAGGAGGAGAATAGGATGACGGATTTAAAAAAGCTTGTCCAAACTCAATTAATTCTTTCAGATGGTCAAATCAATCTGGAAGACATTGTGGATGCTTTGAGTCCTGATGAAAAATTTCTCATTGGAGTCGAGTAGTCATCAAACGTGTCCAAAAGAATCATGTGGAAGTCATTCTCATCGACTTTTGAGAAGAAAATTCTATTAGACAATTTGAAAACTTTTCCCCAATATTTTTTTAAAATTCCATATTAATGTCAATGGGCTCACATGAACTTAAAGATCAAAGTTCTGAAGAATCCTGCAAACAAATTTGATTACTACTTTGAGGAATGGTCTGTCAACTTGGTTCAGCCCTTTAGGTTATGTCAATTGTTGGATTGCAGAGGACACGCATTACTATGTTTGGCAACCAAGAGGTCAGCAGATAAAGGAAAAACTTGAGTCGGAACAATTTGATCAAAGAAAATTCAAAATTTATTGTTTTTTTATCAAATTATTTACAATTTTGATTTTCTTCTCTAGATGGCCATCTTGTGTTTTTTTCTATTTGAAAATTTAAAACGAATTGTGAGGGAATTATGTAAGAGAGTGGAGAATTGTGAAGAAAGGCGGAGAAAGTTGGGGAATTGTGGGCAATGGAGGGGAATGGGTTTTAAATGGACCCGGGTATTCATTTTGACTTTATTCTGAACAGGACATTTTCAACTTGCATCTCAGAACATGTTTCTTAAAAATTGTAAAAAAAAATTGGAATGGGTTTCAATTGGATTTGATTCCAAACTTTAGGGAACATAGACAAAACAGTGAGAACTCCCATGTATTTAGTTTTCTGAATTAAATCGTTAATTTTTGTTCTACATTATGTACAATAATTAATAATAATCGAATAATCTGATCCCTTCATTGTTTAAGTTTGGAAGAATTTGTCACTTGAAAGAGGTAGTTCCAATATAATGTAAAAATTACTGTCTGTGATGTAGACAATGAATTTTTCACAAGTTCGCTCGTTGGTGTCACGAATCGCTCTGAAATGACACAAGTGGGAAGAATTTGAAAACGACAGAAATTCGCAAAAAAGTTTTGAATGTAAAGTCATTTTGCAATTTTGTGCAGATTAGTGCGAAAATCCATTTATTCAACAATTATTGGCTCAACATGATTCTGATCCTAAATTTTTTTCGAAATTTAAATTTAAATTTGAATTTGATTTCAAGTGAGTTTGTCAATTTTCCATTTATATCTTCAATAATTATTTTCAAATTTGATTTCACGTGAGTTTGTTAATTTTCAATTTAAATCTTCAATCAATATTTTCAAATTCGCTTTTTCGTAATGTTTTACTTGATTACTTGCTACTCCATGTATTCTTTTTCTCAATTTAAGTTTCTCTCAACTTATTTTCGTAATAACTTGATTTCAACAAAATCAGCACTTTACTTTGGTAAATACCTAATTGTAATTTTAATTGTTAATCCGGTGATGGCCCTGAGGGTAATTATTCATGTTAATGTTGATATATGTACAATAAATTACAATATATTCTCAGTTTAATAACAAACTTAAACTTGTCTACAATTATTTATTTATTTTGGCCACAACAATTAAGTGTTTAACATCATGTCATTGCTAATACTCATGTTCATATTTTAGTACTTACGATTTTTTCTATTGTATTTTCTCATCAATACCAACTTGCATTCAATGAACAATCTAAAATTCGTCATGTAAGTTAATACACGATCATTTTAAAAATGTTGTCATGGATACTTTAAGCCAATTGTTGACTTGTTATCCTTTCTCTTTTCTTTCTCTGTCTGTGACACGAAAAAAAAGTTCTTAAAGATAAAAAATAATTTAAGCGAATTTCAGAATTGTGGAATTTTACTAATTCAACTATCGACATCGAGGTAAGTGCAAAGTGTAGTTGTTTTTTACACGATATTGATTAAATTGTAGTTTAATTCATTTTTTTGCTTGAGTTAATTAATACTTTGAAAATTATTTGAAATGTGAACATTCTTTTTTTAATTTTTATTCTCATGTACGTAAAAAAAGGTTCTTGGATTTGCATTATCCTTTTGGTCTGTAATTGCGTAGGAAAGGTGACGACTCTTTCAGTATTCTTTTACAATTTACATTGAATAGGTAGCGAATGTATTTATCACTAAATTATTTTCTTCTTTCGCTCTTTCTTGAGCGGCCAGCCTAAGGCTGGCCAAATCGGTGGCTTATCCAACAAGATGAACTGCCAAAAACTCTGTCATGTACTGTTAACTGTTAATGAATCGAGAACAGATGCAATTAAAATTCAGCTCAACACATTGAATTGATTTTTGGGAGAATTTTGTTTGTTCAATGTTAGGGGAAGGAATCCCTTTTTTGACAGTGGGGATAATTTTTGCTGATGAGAAAAAATGGGAACTGTTTTAAATAGTGTTTTGAAAATGCAGTATGTCCTTCATAAAGAATATGTAATTTTTTCTTTAAACTAATCACTTCGGGAATACAACTTTTCATTTTGGCAATACATTATACTTTTTGTGAAATAATTTGAAACCAATACAGTTTATTAAAGTCACCGTTTAGAATTCCCATTTTGACATCCAAATTGCCAAGTGAGATTTACTTAGAGTATAAAAAAGACTTCTTGTATACTAGGCTGATTTGGAGTCGGAGTAAATTAAAGTGACATTAAGTTTGAGGGACGTGACCATAGAAAAAACTCCAATTTTATTCCAAAATAATCTTGGACTAAAACAAAATTAAATTGGGAGTAAATTCGAGTGAGACAACATTTTAATTTTACTTTGAGTTTGATTGTAATTTTAATTTGAGTTGATTCTGGCGGTTATGTGATTTTGATTAGAATTCCATTTTGATAAAAAAAGTTAGCGTTATCAGTTGTCAATTTCCAACAAGTGGACTTGCACATTGTATTCCAACTTGTAATTTTATTTTTTGAAAATCACATATTTTTAAAGTTTAGAATAAGTGGAATTGAAATGGGGAATGGGTGATAGAATTGTCAAGTTGGAAATAACAGAGTAGGAGGGGACAACCAACTTGACTGAAGTTGTTAGGCTATGGCTCCAAAATATACTCATTGGAAATGTCAACTTAGACCTGGCAGACAGACACATCTTTACCTTGTCCATACAATTTATTCAAAATCCTGTCACTTCATTGTCCTTCCCTACAAGAGTTGACCCTAACCGAAAATAATCACCAATTTAAATGATCCCCTTCTATGCTGGTCAAATCTTTTTCTGGTAATTGAATATTGCGGAACTTGACATATTCTTCCCAAAAGTCATAGTTCATCAGCAACTCCACTTTATCCAATTCATATTGACCCCGGTTGACCCTTGAAGAATGGTCTAGAAGACAGGTATCCAATGTTGATGGAAAGTCAAATTGAGTAGTCAAGTCCAAAGTTTCTAATTTTGAGTTGGACATGGTCGAGAAAAAATTTCGTAAAACTCGAACTGTAAAAAGACGAATGTAGCAACTTGCTAGTAGCAATATTTTAAATTGGTAAATTTAACTGGGATTAATTTGTTGAGAAATGGATTTTCCAAGCAGTCGGGAATTTGCAAACTCCATTATGAGTGGCTATGATCGATTCAAATTTCACTTACAGTAGAATATGACTTGGATTGTATTTGTTTGGAGAAATGTCATAGCCAAGCTGAGATTGCATCAAATAGTCATCAACGAAGTTGGATTTAATTGACATGTGTTTGAGGCTCTCCAGTTGATTTCCCCCATAATTTTGAAATGTAATGAGGAAATCAGCCGACATTCTTTTTAAAGTGTAGTGAAGTTCACGAAGATGGACTGATGCCCAAATAAATTTTTGTAAATGATGTGGAAAATTTAATTTTCTCAAATGACTTATTCGGACCTTCAATTTGGGAAATTTTAGTTTAGCTTAATCTTAATTTTTTTTATTGTTGTTCAACTTGATCGGTGGGTTTAGTTGGACTTGAAAGATGTTGATCTCGAGATGTTGAATGAGTACAGTTTCCAATGAGTAGATTTTAGAGCCAGAGCCTAACAACTTCAGTCAAGAATGGAATACAATCTGCAGGTCTAGTAGTTGGAAATTGACAACTGAAAACGATAATTTTTTTATCAAAATGGAATTCGAATCAAAGTCAAGTAACCGCAAGAATCAACTCAATTTGAAATTAGAATCAAACTCAGAATCAAACTCAAAGTAAAATTAAAATCAAAGTCACAATCAAAGTAAAATTAGAATCTTATCTCACTCGAATTTAATACCAATTTAATTTTGTTTTAGTTCAAAATTATTTCGGTATAAAATTGGAGTTTTTTCTATGGCCACGTCACTCAAACTTAACGTCACTTTAATTTACTGCAACTTTCACTCTGACTCTAAATTAGCCTAAGGCAATTTAAGAACGATAATTTGGTTATTCCAATAAATCTGTCGAAAACACTTTTGTAGACACTCGGAAGAACTAATTTTTACGCATGTCATGGATTTGCTGAATTAAAAAATCACTTCTTTGAAAAGAGGAGAATGTTGTCTATTGAGCTAGACGGGAAGGAATATATTTTATGACGGAAGCAGTCAATTTCTTGTTATGAGTAGAGATGCGTGTGAAAGATTGACAACAATTGAAATTGAAATTGAACTGGGATTGAAAATTTTTTCTGATCTAAATTTTCTTATGGCTGAGTTTTTCATTTCGTTTGTATTTTCATTTTTTAAAAAGAACGAGAAATGGCTGCAAAGGGGCATGAGAATACATGTACATGGGAAGCAACACCACGTGAACGGTGGGAGTACGATGTAGGGCAACGTATCGAGGAAGCCATTTCTAACGTTACAATGGCAAGTTTTTTAAACGACAAAAGTATTTGAATCTCTGCAGGTTTCAGGGTCGTTCAAAGGTGGGCAATCACAAATATGCAATTTTGTTTGTGAAAATTCTCAGATTGTTTGTTTTGGTTAGGTTGAAAATTTCTTGTAAAAGGACTCCTTTGATTAAGAGCCAAAACCCGGCATTTTCAAAATGGTGATTTTACTGGGAAAATGACCCCAAAATCGGTCCATGGTGTGACATGGTTTGTTTCTCGTTACATATCCCTGACACTCACAAGTGCCACACGATACAAGTGAGATGTGTCCCTAGGAAGAAAATATGAGTGTATTAACAAATTTTACGGAGGCCGGGTTTTGGCTCTTAATCGAAGGGGTCCATTGTTTGACCAAAAAATGAATTTTTTTTGTTGAATCGTTTAAAATTAATCTGGCAATTTAATTGAAGCCAGTTAAGAATTTTGAACGGCCCTGACAATAAATGAAATGTTAGGTAGAAGGAGGAAAAAATTGTTAAAATTATTTCACAATTTATTAAGAGTTGTAATATCATTATACAGACGCTTGAGAGTGATCGCGAGTACTATCTCCAACAGAAACAAGACGTGATTGAACAACTAGAGAAGGAGGTCCGAAAATGGAAAATGAGGGCAAATTTTAATTTAGTACAAGCAATTTCTAGTTTACTGGGTTTACTGGAAAGATTGTTTTATTTAGAACAAAAAAATTCAATTTTTAATACTGAATTAAGTGAATTAAGAAAGGGACTAGAAGTTGTTTGTTCAGACTTTGGCTTGACGTCGTCAAACCTAGGATTTGAAAATGTGGATGATCCAGTTGACGATTTAGATGTAGCAATTGTTGATCCCGTGATTGTCACCAATGGCACAATTACAGCAAAACCGAAAAAGTCTCAACAGAAACGTCAGAGGGATCAAATTAAAAAAAATTTAAAGAGAAAGAAAACGAGAATGGAATTGGATGGTTTTACTAGCAACATTCAGTACCACAACAAGTATAGGAAACATAGTCTCGGCAGTATTTAGTTAGGATGTTAATTGTTTTGTACAATAAAATCGTGAATATGTCCATAAAATTTATTTACTTTGTCCACATTTTTTTGCACATACAATTTTGAAAAGTACATTGTTGGTGTCTCCAACTACTTTCATTTCTATTTCAAAAAGGATCATTGATCATTCGTTCCATGGAAATTGATCTCACGGAGAATTTCGAACTGTTTTCGGTTATTCTGTAACACGCTGGCTTCGCTCGCGAGTAGCAGGAAATGAATCTCATTATTAGTTATGGTTAGGTTTAGAATTTTCCGTGGGATGAATGATCCTGGAATCGAAATTAAGACCCTTTTTTACATAAAAAGGACATGGGTCGCAAAACATGGAAATTTTTTTCATTTTTAAAATGAGCTGACAATTTGCAAAGCTTTTGTATACCTTCCTAAACAATGTTTCTCTTGGCACTTCCTAAGTGATTGTCCCATTCGACCTCTAGAGGTCATTAAAGTGGATATTGGGTCACAGCCTGATTCATGCCTGAACTCAGAATAATGAAATGATTTTTTTCAGATTTTATGACCAAAGGGGTCATCACAACAGGTCATTTGGCAAAGCGACCTCTCGAGGTCAAGCACATGGTCACAAAATTATTTTGTGACTGATATTATCTAGGGTAAAAAAAAATCACCCCTAATAGTTTCATGAATATCCATCAACTCTGTCAGGATGCAGGCATAAATCAGTCTTTGACCCATTGTCAACTTCAATGACATCTGTAGATTAAAGGATGCAATTACTGAGAAAGTGCCACCGGTAACACTGTTTAGGAAGGCCTACAGAAGCTCTGCAAATTTTCATTTGAAAAATCAAGATTCCTATGTTTTGTGGCCTTTCTTTGGCGAAATCCATGTATATTGGACAAAACTTAGATTGCATGTATGTATAAATAAATTACGGACAAAATACATTCATTTTATTTACAAATTCAAGATTTTATTGTACAAGAAAATGATACCCCATTTAAATAAATCGCCGAGTTCTAGGTCCCTCGAATGTGGGTCTTAACATTTTCATATATCGTAGATTTATATTGCGGAGTTCACTTTGGTACGTTGGCCATTTCATGTATGAGCCTTCTCTTATCCTTCGCAGCCATTTGAAATTACTACACAGACAAAAAATTTGTTGTGCACAAGAAACACAATTCATGATACCCGTTCATATTGATTCGAGGAAAGTTCATCACGGGAAAGTTCATCACACGGAAAGTTCAACACATGCTTGGTTTTCACTTCGATGCGAGTTGTAAGTGCTTTCGGAGTTCTCTAATCGCTCGCTTCGCTCGCGACTTTAATAAAACAAACCTCCAGTGACATAATCCGTCAATAAAATCAAACCAAGCATGTGATGAACTTTATGTGTGTTGAACTTTCCCATGTTGAACTTTCCGTATTGAACTTTCCCATGATGAACTTTCCATACACCGTTTATATTGTAGCATAATCATTTGATTGATTGAAACATTTACTTTTTTGGATTTGAAGGTTCGAACTAGTAATGGATTCTGGAACTGGTCAAATACGACATCAAATTGTTGGGGGTAGGGGAGTTTTAAGGGGAAAGATTAATCAATGCCACAAAGATTTCAAATATGGTGGAAAGCAATGCCAGGCCATTTCAGCCCATGTAATTGCCTACTCATCCATGGTACCCCCAAGCTCTTGGACTGACCGAACAATTGACCAATTACTGAAGAAAGGAGATGAATTCTATGAAGAAATTATCCATGACCCCGATGTGTCACTGGACGAAACTGGATATTTAAATGTGGACGATATCGTGGGAAGAGAATTGAATCCTCTGAATTCGACAGCAGTTGTCTCCCTCGATGCTGACTACGAAGCTTCGGCAAATTTACAGGGACTGCTTGACTCATGTATGAAATTTAACCCTACGTCAGTCAGCCTCCAGGAAGCATTGGATTTGTTTTGCAAAAGTTCCCATCAATTTGGTGTTCTGACCACAAGAGGCTACACATTCTCCCTTGTCAAGAATGACGATCGTCTATTCTTTGTAGACAGTCATAGCACAAATGCAGATGGTCGGACTGTTGAAAATGGAACAGCAATTGTCATTTCGTATCCGATAGCACAGGCACCATCACAAATTTCACAATTAATTCATAACAATCATGATTCTGTGGTCAACCTACAACCAAATGATTTTGATCCATTGGGGCAACTCAAGATTCAGGTTCAGGCTTTGCAGTACTCTTTTACAATCACCATTTTGACTGTCCACAAATTGAAATTGGAAGATGAGCAGCCCAATGAAAGTTGCGACGATGGACCGGAAAGAGAAAAAAGGGCAAGATTTGAACCCAGCGTCTCTAGTTTAAATCCGAATGAAAACAGCTCCGGTGATTTGGAACCTTTTGAAGCAAAAGCGCTGTCAGTCTTAAGATATTTCCCACATTTCTTGAAAGAAAGTATGGTCAATAACACATCATCGACAGACTCGAATGCCGTGAAGAGCTTGCGGAAGCTGAGAAGGCCAGCAACATGGTCGTTTATGTTGAAGATGCAGAACGGGAGTATACAGAGGAAAGAAATTTTCGATGCACGTGCCAAGAAACTTGTCAGGAACATTGGAATGTGTAAATTTTGGTCAGATGTCAGTGTCGTCCTCCTTGAACTAGGTTTCAATTCGTCAGACATTTCCTTAGCATTGGAGCCATATGTCAAACGGTCAACATCGTATGTGCAAAATCCTGAGTATCCTGACACGACAATCCGTGAAACTAGAGAGTCGTCTAAGAAAGTTGCAGATGGCGTTAGTTACTTCCAGACAAGTTTCCATAATGATCACGGTGACAGTATGGAAGTCGACTTGAGCAATGAAGTGTGTGACGAACAAGACATTAGCGTCATTTCAAAGAAAACATTAATGGCAACTTTCAAGTTGACTGAAAAAGATCTTGCTCATAAACCTCCGGAATCATTCAAAATTTTATTACCAAAAGAGGAATTTGCTACGATTTACACAGAAGGTAAATTTGTGAGGGATTACAATGCCATTTTGAATCGCAAGATTTTAGATGTCACCAAAACATGTTCCTTTACAAATCGAAGGGGAACTTCAATATTCTCCATAAAAAACCCAGTTTTCTGTAGAATTGATGGCCATTGTCATTGTTCCCTCAAATTCACCCTACACATTTACCGTCAAGATCTACTGAAAGAAGTTATCACAATTCATGGAAAGACATCAAACCTTGAACATTATCAATTAATTCAAGACAAAGAGACAGGGCGACAAGTTCGTGGATCAGATAGGGCATCTATGAAATCAAAATTGAAACACCGGAAAGCTCAAGATGTGTTCATCAGGGGAAAAGCAAAAAGGGATGGATTGGCTCTCATCCACAGGAACAATTTCCAACAAAGTGAGGCGTCACTCAAGGTTATTAAATCTCAAGCTCGAAAAGACAAATGGAAAGTTAAGGATTCCCCTTTGGGCGACTTACAACAACTTCAGACCGATCTTGTTGCTGAACTTACCCCCGACCAAGAAGTGTCTGGATTTGTACAGGATTTCAGTTTGAATCCCTTTTCCATTGAACTGTACCTTTTCGCCCAAATTTCTCTGGGCTGTGATTTACAGAAGTTAGAGAAGATGACGATTTGGATAGATCTTACAGGCCAGAGATGTGTTATGCCAAAATACGAAGTCCAGGACCAGAGGTCGCTGCTGAAGCTGACCATGATGGCGAAAAATCGATTCATCAAAAATCCCTGGCCGTTGGCGGAGGTCATTAGCTCAAGGAGGGATACATTGTCATTTCACAATTTCTTCAACAAGATCATCTATGCATTTAGAGCCGTAGCCAATGTTGATTTTATTCCAAAACTGGTGTGCGTTGACTTTTGCTTTGCATTGATACATGCGTCTATTAAGGCATTCATGAAGCTTCAACGTGAAAAGTCAAAGTTTTTTTGGCACTTTCAAAAGCAAATCACAAAGGAATTGTCAAGTTCAGACGTCAGAGGTTCGAATGCCAATTTGTACTACGAAGTCGGGGGTTCAACAAATGATACTGTTCATGATGAGTCTACTTACCAAAATGAATACTATTGTCCCACTGTCCTTGAACATCTCCTACTTCATTACATACCC
>JAQHQX010000422.1:0-13300 GCA_034694425.1 Arrhopalites sp. Gr-Col-00791
CAGGCCGTTTCCTTAACTAACAGGCCGTTTCCTTAACTAACAGGCCGTTTCCTTAACTAACAGGCCGTTTCCTTAACTAACAGGCCGTTTCCTTAACCAGGGTAATTCAAGACCAATATGTATATTAAAAATATTTGACCAGAGTTCCTCACCGTACGAGAATCCAAAACTAACTGCCCCGTTTCAAGGAGAGCGTACGCGTATTTATAGTTTTAGGCCGAGCATGCGCCTTGCTCTCCTTGAAACGGGTTGTTTAAATTCCAACAAGCCGTTTCATCATTAACACACGAGTTTCATTGACTAACACCCCGCTTCATTGGACTAACACCCCGTTTCATACGACTAACATACCCGTTTCATGGACTAACGTGTGAAACAGGGTGTCAGAACATTTGCATAAAAGTTAACCAACTTTTCAACACATTTTATTGTTGTTCGAATTAACACAATTGTGACGTAAAGATTTTTTACTAAAGAAGTATGTGGGTAGAAATTAGTTCGTACAAGTGAGTTTATTTTAGACTATATGTAAGTGCTTTTTCCCTCATTCCACGATTAACCAATACGCCACCATCACCCACTCACCTAAATGTCATGAGACTTCAAGTATTCGCCACCACCTGCCATATCCGTCGACAATGCCACTTCCACTTGATCAGAGAGATGAGTTCCATCAAGAGAAGAATTGCGGCCACAGAATTAGCCAGAGCAGCCAACTCAAAGGTCAAGTGAATATCTGACGAAACAAGTCCAAGTGGCCTCACCTCTTCCTCATTTTCACTTAAATCTACTACCGTCGAGTTTTTGACTGATATCTTCTCATTTCGAATCTCTTCCCATTTACTCCAATATTTATAAATTCCAGAGGTCGTCAATATCTTGATTCTTGTAGGAACCAAATTCCCAATGGGTTTAGAAAACGTCAACTCCAAGAACGATGTTGAAATGAGAGAATAGCCGAACGAATGGATTGTCTTGAAATAATTCTCATTCACGTTGCCATTGTGAGCAAACCTCAACTTTGAATTTCTAGTCATCGCCATCTGGTATATTTTCCAAGTTCTGTGGAAATATTTCGCCTCTACAATTAAAAGCGTCCTTGATCTATGAAACAAATTCTCGATAATGTTCTGAGTGTGACTCTCTAACTGTTTCATGCAAATCGATTTGACCTTACCGAGGACTGTAAACCAATCAAGACACTTCCTACAGTCAGTACTACGTACGAAGGGTGACTGATGAAAAGGCATTTGAATTCCATCGAGTTCAAATCTCGTGAACTTGCCAGATATACAAATTTCCCACTGGTGCAGTGCGATCACATATAATTTATCCAACAATTCCGATACGAACCTCTGTCGGAAATCCCACTGGGTTAGTTCAATTATGCTCATCTCATCAAATCGTGAAAGTCCCTCACGAGGCCTAAATTCAAATACCGGACACTTGGTCTGAACGGTGTAGACAAGAAAGTCGCTTGTAGTCCAATTAAACTGTTCGATGCTGGTCCAGTTTGTCTGAAATGGGAAGGGGGACAAGTAGTTGGCCTGCATGATGGATTTGTACCAATTTGTGAGGAGGAGTCCCACGAGGATCCACAACCCCAAAATAAATCCATAAACTTTTATCCAGCATTTGCCCTTGCCAATCTCTCGAAACTTTGCAACTGAGTTGTGAATAAATTCATCGTAATTTGGCTGCTCAATCAAAATTCTCCAAATGAAATTCACACCAGACAATGACATTTCCCTAACAATTTTCAACACCAATTTCAATCTCCATCTCAATTCCCCCCCATTCTCTTTTTCACAGCACAAGATGGAGAAAATGGACACCAAACAGGAGGTTGCGAATATTTGTAACAAAATGATTATCCAAACTTGGATTTGAAATGGTTGCAAATAGACAGCATATGACTCCCAAGATGTGTAGACGCTGTCTGCTGTAATGAATTTGAAAGTTTCTACTGATTCAACTAAATATCTCTTAATTAAAAATGCATCACCCAACATATATGAAAGGTCTCTTCCGGAGGGCAGCCCAAAGTGCAATTTAAATCTTAATGGTAAAATGTGTCTTTTAGAACTAAAGATTTTGGTGCAGTTTAAAGCAGAATAAATGAAAGAGAGACTTGTCATCATCAGTGAAATTGGGTGTCGTCTACTAGCAGGTGATTTTGAACCCAACACGAAACCATTCGTTATTCTATCCTTAGCAGCATGAAACTCCAGTATATCCTCCTCCTTTAATGTTTCTCGAATAAATTCCCAATCCATGATGCGACCGTTATCCGTGATGTTGCTGTGACATTCAAACATTTCCCTTAAGCAGTCCCCATTCAGTGAACTCTTGTTGGAAATGCCAGGTTGGAAAATGTTTTCTTGGGGACATTCAAAAATATTGGAAATGACTGAAACAGTTTCGCGTAACCAGTAGGAATACCAGTAGAAACCCTGGATCCTGCTGTTTTCATTGGAGACTCGAATATCGAACAAATTCATCCAAATCTTTGGAACAGTTGGGAAAACGATAAATGCTATTGTAAGCTCTTGAAAATTTTCTCCAAGCACCAAAGCCAATGCATAGGATTTCACATGTTGCATACGATAAATATTTTTGATCAACCCCATTAATTGTACATTGTGACGATCCCAATCTTTCCCATCTTTCCTTTTCCATTCTTTTGTAGGGGATTGATATACGATGATGTGGCATTTCACGTTTCTCATGTAGGAAAAAGCTTTATGAACATTATCCATTCGAGAATAGCCTGAGAGTAAAATCTTGATTGGATCATCGTGCAACGTAGTGAAGAGGAGGAGGGAGTGGGTGGTCTTGAATGGACGACCGTCTCCGATATCCCCAAGATCTAATTGTGACTCAAAGAGCATAAAAATAAAGCAGAGACTGTCGTCACCCAACATTTTGTTTAATTGTGTGATGGCCTTCTGCTGTGATAATTTTATCCCATCATTTGAATTTCCCTCCACTTCAGTTGTGATTTTCGACAAGATAAGAAATAAAATCACTTTGTACATCATGGTGTAGAACTGTGTTTGGGAGGTGCTTGAATTCTAATAAAAATTAACACAATTAAATCTCAGTCGGTAACTGAAAGCAGATAATAAGAATTTCCAATTGTGTCTTCTCGTCAAATCAGCTTCTTGTCGGATTGGATAAAATAATTTTTGAACTTTGTCTACTTCATTTCAAAGTGAGTTAGAGATGTAGTTAAAATACAGCGATATGTATCAGTCAAGTTTAATTAGGGTAGAAATCATACTTTGATCATTGAAAATATTTTTATAAAACAATTAAAAATGCCTAAGGTTGAAATCGGTTGAACTAAAAAATATTTCCCTTCAGTTGAGAGATTGAGGTGGATGAAATTGAGGTTTGTGAATGCGGACTGAGGTGAATGACGAAGCTCGAGTATTCCTCTGTTGGGTGTGGTGTCTGTTTCTCTCTCCTTCAACCCCTTCAACTAGTCAGATCGATGAACACGAAGGCCAAGCAGAAAGACAAAAGGACAAGTGAATTTTCTCAACACATAATTCCAGTTTTGAAAGAGGAATTGAATCAACTCACGCATTAGGTAATTGCTCAGTTGAATGTTAATGTGGGTAGTTTCTCGTGGAACACAATTCCAATCAACTAGAGAGCACCAAGTAACTAATGAAATGACAAAAGTCAAGTTTAAAACAATTCCTTCCATACTAGAACCAGTTTCTACATCATTTGTACACCTGCCTGTCAGTAGAGGGTGTAGGTGAACCGAAGGTAAAGCAAAACAACGACAGCAGTTTTAGAATTCATCATGAATGTTTTTTGATTCCATTTCCAATTTTGAAAGTCAGCTGATACGTTCTACAAATTGCCCACATTGGGTGGCCGCAAAAAGAATTTATTATAATAATTATTTGCTATTAATTAACTTAAAATTAGTAAATCGGCCAGAAGTGCATCACAGCCCCACCTACCGGAATATGGCAGAACTACTGACATGGGGAACAGTGCTGACATCTAGCGGATTTTTTTTTGAACTTCATAGTACATAGTATATTCCGGTAGGTGGCGTCAGTTATGATGAGATTCGTTTTATTATAGTAGCGAGCGATGAGAGCTAGTTTAGAGAACACCCGAAAACACTGCGGCTTAATTAATTTTTTTGCGACGGAATTGATATTTTTTGAAATTACCTGAGACCAAAAAGCTTGATTAGCAAATAAAGATCAAATACAACAACTTGACTTACGTATTTACAGATTAGGAAATCATATTCATAGTTTTGATCGTTGACTTTTGTAGTAAGTGAGAAATCAAAATTGTAGCGAAGTGTAGTGTAGGCCCAGATGATGGCCATGCTCTGTATTTTGCGAGGAACGCTTGGGGCTTGTTCAGAACAAATTGTTCCACGATATTGCCAAAGGTCACTACAAAAGCATGAAATACATTCTTCAGGAACTCATTCCCGCCCTTTGCAGTCCATTAAAAAGGGTAATTGAGAGTTGCGAAAGGACAATTTTAGATGAAAATTTGCTGGGTGGTTGTTGATGTAATATTAGTGATAAACGTGTTGACTAATCCATTGGAAATGGGCATTGTTGTGGCAATTTGAAAATTTCTGTTAGAAATCTAGAAACTAAATTAAGGAGTTGCAGTAATTCGATTTATACAAAAATATTGCGAATATCCTATATTTTATCTTCACCACTTTGGCCGATTAAAAGCGATCCTTGCTTGTTCCACGATATTGTCAAAGGCCACTACAAAAGCATGAAATACATTCTCCAAGAACTCATTCCCGCCTTGTCCTGTTACAGGTTTTATGGGTTGGTCCAAGTAGAAACCACAAAACAAAAATTAGAAGATGAACAAGAGGATGAGAGCCAATAGCGTCAAAATCTTCACAGACCACACTTGGACTCCAAAGGGCTCTAAACTATATGACAATTTTCAAGCTTATTGTTCATCAGACCTCCTAACCTAAATGTTGCACAATCAGCTTTGATTGAATTTAGAACACTATTTTTCTTGCTAAATAAACTCGAATTATTGATATTGAACCCCCATCAGTTCGGTCTTATCCAGAAGAACTTAAGAGATTTGTCAGAAAAAGTTGAGCATTTTCACAAAATATTCTTCTGTTGGCTCCCCCAAATAAGTTGAAAGGACTAACTTAGAATTGCTACCAGATGAATGAATGTGTGGGGATGTTTCGTCATGAATGTATCACCGATAAAGGCCTTTGGAAATAAACAGAAAGAAGCATGTTCTTTATTCCAACAATTTTGAACATATCATTCGACCTGGTTTCAAATCACTCAATTCAATCCAGAACACATTTTCTCAATGATTACATTTATACAAATTATGCTGCAACTCCATAAAAGTACTTTCCAAGTCTTGAAACTGCAAGGAAGGCATTCGCCTTGAATCTGTGACAACGACGAACGCACTTGTCCATGATGATACCGATGACGAAAGAAAGGGCTCCTGTAAGGACGCCTATGACGAGAACCTGCATTCCCAAAATGATGAATGCCCTCTCACTATGAACGTACTCTTCTGTATTGAAGTATCTGGAACCGCTGTAATATTCCTTGATGCTGATGTGTTCAAGGGCGTATGTTTTCCCTTCTGAACCATCTCTCCATTCTCTATTGTTCCACCACAGGTTATCCAGACCCCCTGATAGTATTCCCCGAACCAGGAAATTTAATGGGTCTAACAAATTGACAACAAATTATAATGTTAAAATTTTATGTTTTAATGGAATTTATTTAGTATTTCCCTGTTTTCCAATACGACCATATTCCTCGTCAGAAAGTAAATCATAAACTAATTATAATTATACTTACGCATAAGCTCAGGATGAAACCTGCTTACACCGAGTCCCAGAGAAGGACAATAATTGTCCCCAGACATTTTGTACATTTTCCTTCCACGTACATCTATCATGTACCTGTGCACCAAATTGTATTTAATTGAATTAGTTAATTGAACCATCAAAGTTTCTAAAGGACAAAGACATTCCATGATTGAAATTGTCTGGATCGGTTAGAATAGAAAATAATTGCAAGTCGATTTACGAGTGATGTTTGATATAGACATTGAAATATTGGACAGTTTAAACATTTACTTCATCCCGAGTGCCTTCAGTAGAACTGCTGGCCCGATGCAAAGTTTCTTTCCCTCAAAGATACTCTGATAGCACTAGAAAAAAATACGAGAAATTTTATCATCTGTCTTCAGATTTTAAATATAAGCAAAGAGTCGGTGCCGGAAGTCTTTGATCAGTTTGGTCCGCAAGGACCAAAACTGAAGTAAACCGAAAATATTAAGTACTTGATGTATGGAAAATGTGCCATTTTGGTAAAACCAAGTTTGATGGAGAAAACTTTTTTTGGCACATTTTCCATCTCTCGATATGAACTTACTTCCCCACTAAATGGATCATATTCCTTAGCCTTTTGTGTATAAGCCTTTTTCAAAGCTTTGCCCAATTGGTCTGTTGGATTTTGAAAGTACTGGTCCATAATCCCATCATAAAATATCAAACCAAGGTCATAGTCAGAACTTAAAAGTTCCCTCAAATTCCTTGGTGGAACATCATACTTGGGTACTACAATTGATTCAATCAACTGGGACTTGTAGGCACTTGAAATCACAATCAGTACAAGTAGCCAAATTCCAAATAAAATCCGACTGACTTTGTTTTCAATATTGTTGGCAAAACTTATTCTTGTCCAGCTGCCTTGATCAATCATTGGTTTAAGGAGCACTACAATTGTCCACCAGGAACTGTACATCGCATACTTCGAAGGTTCCTCTTGATTCCAGTATGAACAATTATTTTTGTTATTGTTCTTGTAGGACCAATTTCTGTTGATTCGGATACTCACATCGATTGCAAAGAAAATTGTGATGATAGCGGCTCCCACTGCAGGCCAAATTTTTGTACTAAAGAAAAACTCGAGAATGGTCAAGGATGTTAATTTTTTTCGGACCTGTAACGCTGAAACGAAAGCTGCACTGTCGAAAAAGACTGTTTCAGAAAACATGACAAATTTAGATTTGTTATACGAGGGTTTGATCAAGTGGGATAGTTGATGGATACCATCAACAAGGGGTTGTGTCAATCCATCGAAGTTACCATCCTCATCTGCATTGTCATTGGGCATTACGTAGGGATTGTCCAGGGTCAAAGTTGCATTCAAAACAAGTTTCAATTCATAGATTACCGCCAACAATGACCCCAGCCATCGGTGATGGGTATGGAAATAGTTCAAATATTCCTTACAAACAAAACAAACCATAACATTTAATGGTTGTCCCCCCCAATCCATTTTCTTGGTGCCGCTTAACCAATAGGGTATTTTCTTCACATCGACTTGAATCTTTCGATCCATTTCTTGAAATATCCCAATTATTTCCATCTTGTCTTTTTTTGGGCCCCCGCCACGTGTCACGATATAGGTAGCATCAGGCAAGTCCAAAATAAGTACAGAATACTCCATTTTCTTGAAGGATTTTGAAAGCTCGGGCGAAAATATCTCATGTGAATCTTGAAACATTTTTGAGACGTTATTGACTACAACCTGATCCGAATATCGGTTATGGATAAACACAAAATAGAAAGTTTGATGTTGGTTAGTTTGTGTAATGACCTCTGACATGAGCCGATGCTCAATTGTCTCATCGGCGTCTGCAGATTCTGTTGTGGAGAAAGCAGGGTTCAAGTCGATTGTTACGATTGTAACGGAACAGTATGGACTACTGTGTACCCTTGTGGATGTTCGAATGTTATCCTGCTGTTCCAGTACGACGATTTCAAAGGTTGGAGGTGTTTGAATGTCTGAACATTTTGTCGATTGGAATTGGTGAAATTCACATTTTACACCAACTACAAGAGCGTAAACTAATTCGCTTAGTTTATTTTGACGGAAACTTTGTTCACGATGGGTATGAGATCCTTCCACGATGCGTATATTTAGGTCACTACAGATCGGATTACTGTTCTTGATTAAAGGCATCATCATCTGGACGAAGTTTAGTGATCCAGTTGATTGATGGTAAGTGGACCCTTTCGATGTGGGAAAGGAGAGAAGAAATATTGAAATGTGGATCATGAACCACATTTCAGGACACAAATTAATCTGCACCTTCCAAGTAAGAGCGTTTATATTTTACAAATTTAAATGTACATTTGTCCAGTTGTGAGTCTATGAAGGGTTTGGAATAGAGAAATAAAGTTGTCAGGGCCTGTCAAAATAAAATTGTTGATTCAAATTCATTTCGATGGAACACAGTCAGGTCAGAAAGAAACTGGATGAATGCTGTTGTGCAAAATCGATTTTGTGCAAACAACTTTAACAAGTTATGTTGCTGCTATTATTCAACTTGAATGTCAAAAGAGACTCAAGTCAATTGCTTGTTTTTAGAATTGTTAAATTGAATGTTTTCAAAAATATATCGAATACTACCAGCACCAGCATAAATAACAAAGTGATTAAGTTCTTCAACCACCAGGGGAATCGTAGTGGATAGAAAATACTCATCCTCGTCTTGTACATTGACTGGATATTTTCTGCCCAGGGAGGATATGAAATTTTAATAGACAATCTTATGTTTCGAAACTGTTTACAAAAAATCTGCATTCCTTAATCTGGAATGACTATTTTCTATTTTCGAAATCCTGGGTACATTTTCTGCCATTTTGCTGAAAGTCGCTCTGTGGCACAAGTTGATTTTACATTTAACATTACACAGATGAGGAAGCAACTTTTGTAGTTAGTTCATTCAATAGTTAAGGTTCTGTAGTGAAATTTGTGACGAAATGCATTTTCTCCAAAAATCCATTTCGCCAAAACTAGACCGTCCCAAGTAAAACTACTGATATTAGATGATAGAGCATAATACTAGGAATATTACTGCATGCCCACTTTTTCATTCGACAGTAGAAATTCTTAGAAAATTGTATTTGAAGATTTCATAAAATCATCAAATACATTTATCTAAATAATTATTTCGGCAAAAATTTGAATGTCCCAGACTAATCCACTAATACCATAAATTAAATCATATTATTGTGTATTTTTCTGTATAACTACTTTTTCAAACGACAGTAGAAATCTCGAAATAATTGTATTTGAAATTTCATAATTTAATGTATTAATATTAATGATTTTTGGCCCTTGGGGTCTAAGGAGCCAATTCCCGCTCTAGCATAGAATTGAAAATCCTAAGGTATAAATAAGGGGGAAGGAGTGACTCAAGAGAGTATCATTCATTCAGTCCAGCAGTGCAGACCTGCTTCCTTGGCCGCGCCCAAAATTAAATTGTGTGAATTGTGTTTTGGACAAAAGTTTTAATTGTAGTTGTGTTTTTGTGCCTTGCAACTAAAGTTGTATATTTATATATATTTACAAGTCGTAAATAAAAAGTGAATTTCATCTATCCTGGAATTATTGTGAATTGCCTTTGGAGCCTGAGTCATTACCTCATCATTTCACCTGTAAGATTTATATGGACATTAATTTATGCACCCACCTAATTGGAGTTGAATTGAGATTTAGACTAGACTCTACGTGGACTGTAAGAACCCCGTCTTGTAAAGAATCTAGTAGCTTTTTATGAATTGAATTTTAGTCACCCTAGTTCTTTACAAATTCTTTTCCATTATGAAAAATGGATCCATGTCCTGTAGTTGATTGATATGCAGTGTACCTCATCGTGGCAGGTGCACCGTCTTTGATGTAAATATTGGAAATAACATGCGATGCATTCTATTCAGTCGGTTTTATAAATTGTTTGTGCATGTGACTGGTCTATAAATTTTTGTCATAGTTAGCCACATCACAGTGTGATAGCTTCAGCTACATTTGATAATGTATTCCATAGCAACAAATTCTTTACAATAGCTTCGGACAAGGTTACTAGGAAATCTGTCGTACGCTTGCAACCGTTCATTCATCGTTCTGAACGAACCAAAGGAAATCTTTTTTTTCAAATGAACGAACGCGAACGAACGAAATTACAAAAATTCAAAAATTCAAGAATTTGTGTGGAGCAAAACACTTTCAGTCCAAAAACTGAAATTAAAGTGTTTTGGTAGTAGATGGCGCTTTAGATTAAACTTGGTTATACAATGCCCTTCTATTTTCTCATCAAAGTCTATGGTATTATTTGTTGCCTCGGATACTAGGGGCCTTGCTATTCGTAAATAATTGAACTAAAAAAATTAGTTAGACCTAAAGACAGAGAGAGAGACGACTCTTTTAGTCGTTGATACCCATTGGTACTTACCATAAGACATTACATTGTACATAGTCAAGGATCGCTTTTTACCGGCCAAAACGAATTGCTGGCCGGCTAGCCGGTCAAAAGTGGCCAAAACTCAAGAACGTGTATATGCATAAATCCTGCTAACAGTAACATTGACTATACTCAATTTCATTTTTGTGGAGATTTGAGTGGATACTTTTCAGTCAGACGAGTCCATTAAAAGGTTAATCATTTGTTTCAATCGATTTTGGGATGTCTTCCTGATTCTGATTTTGACTACAAACACTATTTAAGCACCCTTTATTTTAAACGGACAAAAAACTCTAAAAACCCGAAGCGAACCTGTGGCTGACTTGGTACTTGGTTAAAACATTTGTCACATCTTAGCTAAATTGTTCCAAACAATTTGTTTGTGAGGGTTCAAAGGGAAAAGTTTTTAAGGATGAACCCTGAAATCGAGTTCAGAAATTGACACAATTCAAAAAGAACACAAATGATTACCAAATTGACCACAGACCAATGCCATCGGAAAATGAATTTACAAACAATTAATGTCGTCAGGCCTTTCTTCATTTTTTATTTTAGCCATTTTTCATTTTGGCCACTTTTGATTTTGACCGGCCAACAAATGGGGTGGCCAAAAGCCGGCCAAAACCGGCTGGCTGGCCACCCTTTTGGCCAGGGGGTCGAAAACTGTACATAGTGCATAGTACAAAATCTGTACTATCGTATCTCTGCTATGCCCGCTACCAACCAATTATAGAGGACCATCTTCAAATTTATTGGGAAAATGTCTTGATGCTCGCAAACAAGCAGAGGAGGAGGATGAAGGTCCCTCTCCAATTGTTGTCGATGAAGAAGAGGAAATGGGGAGGATTCAAGATGAGGAAGAGCAAGAAGAATAAATGAGTGTCAAAATCTCAATTCGACACCAAGACTAATTCGAATCTTTGTGCACAATTGTAAAGATCAGACACGAAAGAATATTTGTAAAGTTAAAAATTTGCATATCAATCATAAAATTCTATATGACACAAAATCCTATCAGTTTCAGAATTTTTTGATGGGATGTACATTTTAAGCTTATGTGAAACTATTGATGACATGAGGTCACGGTGTAGGAATTTTTACTTGGAACACTTCCAATGTGTTTGAGAGGTCAAAATCTATCATCCTCATTAGTTTCAAGTACAAAAATCGTGTTTTTTGTAAAAGGTCATGTCACAGAGGTCAGGGTCAACCTATAAAAATTCCGGCCCGTGCAAAACTTCTAAATGCTACTACGAACATGACAAAAAAAATCCCGACACGAAATTCGTTGTGGTTTGGTCAAACGACCTTCTCAAAGTTGACTCGAAATGTACAGAGAGAGAGAGAGAAATAATCACACTTAATTTAATTGTGGGTCTAATTACCATTAACTTTTTCTGTCATTCTACAATTAGATGTAGTTTTTCGTGCTTAATAACATATCTAAATTTCAGAAACTTCTACGGAGGTTTTTTTGTAATGCAAAAATTCAGTCAGGAATGCTGTCCCGACTGTAATGTGCA
Source organism: Arrhopalites sp. Gr-Col-00791 (assembly GCA_034694425.1). Lineage (NCBI taxonomy): Eukaryota > Metazoa > Arthropoda > Collembola > Symphypleona > Arrhopalitidae > Arrhopalites > Arrhopalites sp. Gr-Col-00791. Next base: position 11,841 of record JAQHQX010000422.1, read on the forward strand.
AAACCCCTCCTTTAATGCAAAAATTGCCAATTAAACTATGAAAAGAACATTCCTAATTAAAATTCAATAAAATTATTTATTTATTCCCAAGTAAAATTTAATGAAATAATGATTTCATTAACTTTTACTGTAAAATTACACTGTAAAAAATTAATTCACCATTAAAATTTTTAGAAATTATTCTTAATCACAATTTAATACAGGGTCGTAGCGCTGAGGTTGAAGCTGGTGGCAATGCTGCCAGGCCGGGCCACAGAAGGATGCAAAGGAGCCGTACATGAGGAAGAATCGGGGCCGAAGAAATAACAATTTTATTTGAAAAAGGGCCGTACCGGAGGTTTCTGCAACCACCATTGCAAATATGACGCTACGGCCCTGATTTAGTAAGTCATTCCCAGTTAAAATTGAATAAAATTATTCCAAATTAAAATCGAAAAAAGTATTTCCAATTCACCATTCAATTTAATCCAAAAATTCTATGGAACTTAGAATAAAATTGAATTATAATTAATTAAACATCGGGCTCAATTAAGTATAAACAAAAGTGATAATTAAACATGTAGCAATTTGCAGTACAGTTCAACAATTACATGTTGATAAGAAATTAGGTAAATGGTAAATTAGTGCTAATTTTTGCATCAAACAAAATTACTCTTCTGGTAAACAAAAATTACTCATTTTGTAAGCAAATTATGGTGTAAACAAAAATCTATTTTTCTCCAATGGTTTTTTTGTCAGCAACCATCTTTTTCAACAAAAAGTGTTGTAAACAGAATTTACTAAATCAGTAAACATTTTTTTCACCAACATAGATATTTTTCCGCATACAAATTTTGGTTTCATCAACAATGAGGTTCACATAAAAATCATATTTTAAGTAGATCTCAAGTAAATGACATTAAGGATTGTGGTGGACGCTATTGGGTATTTGGCATATTGAAACCAAGTACTTGACACACAAAAATTGTTTATAGCGATTTCAAAATTTTGAGTTGAAGACCTATAGGTGATCATGTACATCAAAGATCTAATTGGACATTTACACTCATTCCGAATTTTTGAACCGGCAAATTTCGGTAGCTGAATTTTGTACTCAAAATTATTTAAATTGAAGGCCTTGAATATTTTGTTGGTCTTGTGGTTGCCTATGCCTGAATTCGATAAAGGACCCTAGGTATGCGATTTTGGTAAGATTTTACATGAACAGAAGGGAGGAGGAGTTACCAAAATTTGAATTTCCCGTCAAATCAGCTACCTGTAGCATTAATTAGAAAGTTGTAGCATTAAATTGCAGCATTAATTGGCAGCATTAAATCTGTAGCACTAAATGGCAGCATTAAATCTGCAGCATTAAATCTGTAGCATTAAATCTGTAGCACTAAATGGCAGCATTAAATCTGCAGCATTAATGGAACAGTTCTTGCAGGGGTAGGGCAAAGCCGTGGGAATTAGATTGATTT
>JAQHQX010000423.1:0-13295 GCA_034694425.1 Arrhopalites sp. Gr-Col-00791
CACCTCTTCAGATTTTACAAAAGAGTTGTTGGATGTGGAACATTTAATCTTGAGTTCTTTACCACTTGACATGAAATCCAAAAGACCTAGACGATTTTCAGCTACCGAATTTTCAGAAGATTCATTATGACTTATTTTCAAATCTGTATCAACTTCCATTGACACTACATTGAGATTATCATTATTCTTAGCAGCTACAGTCTGTTGCTCTGATAACGATTGAAAATTTGAACTTGGTACTGTAATCTCCATCCGGCTACATCCGGCTGCTGTGGGTTGGTGCTGTGTTAATGATGCTTTGGTCATATTCCTGGAGGTAGATGGAATTTCACCATCATCAACGTAGGTCGTACATTTGGGGGTGGAATGAGTACTATTATTGTGACGCCCTGAGGGAACCTGTGATCTACCGGATTCGGTATTGCGATTTGAACCGATTGCAGCAGAATTTTGATCTGAATCCAAAATTATTGGTGAATTGGAACAGAAATTTGATTGGCGGTTACTACCGGATGCATTTCGATGATGAGATTGTTCTTTTTTTGATTTTTGTAAGTGATTGCTTGAAGTAGTTTCAAGACGACTTGAAGTTCTGGTACTTGATTTAAAAGTCGATGTGCTATCGTGATGACGTCTTTGAAGCGGTGGATTTGAATTTGATTTATGATGTTCACGAATGACGGGAGGTGGGTCGTTTTGAGTTTCTTGAATGCGGTTCATCAGATTTCGCGACGTAGTCGCAATATTATCTTCTTGGGCTCCCATTGTTCTTTGGGACATGGCTTGTAGCCTTTGTTGAGTTGTTGTGAGCGCAAGAGTAGGAGAATTAGGTTGGTGCTGTTGTGATTCGACATTGTTTTTTGGCTGTGGGTGAGATCCACTGGATGGATTTTTCGAATTTTGTTTTCTCCGATCGTCTGGCCTCTTTTCTGGTTGAAAGGAACGTGTGGATTGGGATGATGGTAATCTGGAGATGTTGGACTGAGATCGCCCTGACTTGACTTGATGACCAGAACGGGAGTTGATTGAATTGGTGTACTCTCTGGAATGAGCTTGGTTGTCGTCAGACCTTTGGGAACTTTTGTGATGATGATTTGCATTTGAATTTTGAACTTGAAAGTTATTTGCTGTGGAGGATTGTTGGGGCTGATGTTCTTGTTGTGATGTAAATGCTGGACTGGTCCAAGTGGAAGTAGATGGTATCGAATTCATTACACAAAGTTCACGAGGACTCATGTTTGATTGATTATTCCATCTCGATTGATCCGGTGTCCTCAGATCTGCATCAGCAAAGACAAAAGATTATTATTATAAAATATTTTAATTAGTTTTGAGCAGTTCAGGTATTTTTGCTGACTTAGTCTTGGAGCAGATGGGGTATGACCAAATAAACCATAGGAGAGACCAATTAAATTGAATAATGATTAATCTCTATGGGACAATTTGGACCTGGTCCTAATGCCCCCTTAGCATTTAACATTTTCAAACTAAAACTCAATTAAAAACCATCTACCCTCCATTAGCAAAATGGTCACATTTTGAAATTCTACATTTGTCTTGAATTTCAAATTGTTCATGGAATTGCACGCCAAATCTTGAAAAATTGATCGTTTTTGAATTATACGCAAGTTTTGAAGCACAAAAGGAACAATTTGTAAGGGGCAACTTAAAAACTGCATACTAAACACACTTGAGGTTTAGCTAATGAAGGCTGGACTGGGAATAATTTTTACTGAGCAAAGCTACAAATTTTAGCAATCAATTACGTGTTGGGAATTAAAAACTAATCCCATAATGTAATGGGAATGGTAATTTTTTTTTAAATTTAAAATTTTTTTAACACTAATCTCATTTTTCGCGGCAAAGGACTTCAATTGCATAATAGCTCAATTGCAATGGCTGTATGACCGTCAAAGTTCTATAACTTCGTCTGTATTTTTGTAAGGTGGTTGATGTAGTGGAAATGGTGATGGAATTTGGGAATGAAGTAATGGGAATAGTAAGGGAATTTGGGAAGGACAAAGTGAGTTTTATTATTAGAATTTGGTAAGTAGCATTCTATACAAATTTTAACAATAGGATTTTTATCATCTCAAAGGACTCATAGTGTATTAATTTTTATAGAGCAACTTTTCTAAAACTGAATTTCAATTTGTCAATTTGTTTTTTTTCCAATCTGAACCAAAAAAAGTTGACATAGGGCCTCAATGGAATTAGCCACCTACAACTACTTTATGCAACTTTCCTAAATATCCAATTTAATCTTGAGGCTCCTTATGTTTAAATTATTAATTGTGATATTTATACCTGCTGGATTGATCGTGTCTGCATTGTGACTACCCTCTGGTGCAGTAGGTGGAGGTTGACTTTGACCACCTGCTCCATTTTCAGTTGAAGTTTTTCTTTGACTGGAAGAAACTGAAGTTCGTGGTGGAGCTACAATTTGATTGGCAACTGCTGCTCTCAAAGCTGCTGCTGTGGACCATCTGGGTTTTTTGGCAGGATCAAGTGAACCATTTGTATTGGAATTTGATGGGCCGGATGTAGAATCTGAGGTGGGTGAAGTAAAAGGACTTTGATCTTGTGTCGAAGGTCTCTTCGCACCAAGTTTTGCTGGTTTACTCGTTTTGACTCCAATTCCACTTGCATTTGGACTTGTACTGGCCATTGCAATTGCAGTTGTCCCTGGTGAAGCCTCACCGGGCATGTTTGTGAATGATGAAACTATTGCAATCCTTTCCCGGGGTCCTTTTTTAAAGTTCACTGGGTAAAATTCTGAAGACGATGGATTTGTTTTTGATTGGGAAGTTTGTTGTTGTTGTTTTTCATTCTGTGGCTGTTGTGAAGAGGTTGTTGAAGATGAATTTTTCATCGTATATTTGGAAGGGACTTCCATAGTAGGTGGCAAAAATGATGTAGGGGTATGTTTGTCAACTTTGGGTAATTGTACTCGTAACTGTATGCTTCTGTCTTCGGGTTGAGTTCTCTGTAAGTTTTGTGAACTTGTGGAAGGTGTTGCAGTATTGCTTTGTGATCTGGAAGAACTGGAGTTTGGATGGAGCCTATTCTGATTGATAGGAGGACGGATCGTTGCTGTACTTGTAGCTGTAGCTGTAGCTGTAGCAGGAACTGAGTCCTTCCTATTGGGTATTTTGTAGCATTTATCCAGAGACGGGTGGGTCTTCTTGGGGGCATCACGCGATTTTGAAGGGGGCCTCGAGGACATAGTTTGTTCTGTAGGATTCAATTTAATATTTTGATTGGAGGAACCTACAGTTGAATAAAACAAAAATAAAATTAAGTTGGACTTGATCTGATTGAGACTACGATTGAAGCATTTAAGAGTATTTTGAGGGTAGAGGAGAGAAAATGGGTACAAAAATTAGTTTAAACTGGCGAGATCGTTAACATTAAATTTTGATTGTGATTAATTTTGATTAATCTTAATGGATTTTGATAATTTCCTAAACTTTTTTTTTAACAATTAATTTAATTTTTCCATTCAAAACTACTTAAATTTTATTAGGCAAGAACTATACAGAAACAGAAGAGGTAGATGGAAACTGAAGCAGACATTGGGCTGCCTCTATCTCTCTCACATGTTTTGTACATTACATTACTCGACAGTAGGGAATTTATGGCTTCCTTTTTGTTTTATCTGGGACTTTGGAATGCCCAGTTTGAAACTTTAATTGAAAAAAAATTTCAAGGAGGATGAGGACGAAAGTGGTTCCAACCAATTCTCAATGTATTTACATTGGTCAGTTTAGTTGACAAAAACTGTTGACTAAAATATTTTCAATCATGACAATATCATTTTACATTCACTTTACGTGACTCACGTTGATACTATGACCCAATTAACTGACAATATGTATAGCCACTTATTAAATTGTGGGTTCTCTGCAAATAAACTCCACAACCTAAATTCAGAATTAGATCTTAGATTCGCTTGTAGTACAAAATTATTTGGTCTGATTTTGGACCATTGAAATTAAATGGAGACGACCCTTTCAGGAATTTAATTTAGTTGAGAATTGATTGAACTTTGTGAGAGGAACTAAGTTGGATTTTAATATTATTTGGCATTTATCTTGTAATCTACGTATTTACAAATTATCAACAATCTTTTATATTCTCAACCTTTAAAGTCTCCTCTTTAGTTGAATGTAGAATAAATCCAGATTCTAGATTAATTCAATTTTATAAAAAAAATTTATATGATGGAACTACTTGAAAAATGATTTTTCAAATTCAAAATAAATTCAACTATCATTAAAATTGTGTACTCTGTGCTCATATTTAATTATAATCATTTTAATTACCTCATTTAATTTTGGGGTAATAGGTTTGTAAAGGTAAAAATATTGAAAGTACAGGTAATATTTTTCAGGCAAAAAATATTGCAAATACAGAATACAGGCAAAAATATTGAAAGTTCGGGTTAATTTTTTAACGCTCACTTTAAATGATTTGTTCGATTAAAGTAGAGAGCTTCAAAACCATTGTCATTTTTCACCTGAATTTTGTTCTTTTTTACCTCAACTTTCAATATTTTTGCCTGTACTTTCATTATGCTTACCCGAATTTTAATTAAAATACCTGAACAAAAGATAGCAGCCTTTTATTTTTGTATAATCTCATTAAGAGTTTTCCCTCTCTGAAACGAATGCAAAAAAAAGTTGAACATTTTCTACACCATTTTCAGAATAAAAATTAAAGTTGATTTTATTTTTATCTTACCCCAAAATAGTTTGAAAAACAGCAACAGATGAGAAAAGTTTTTCTCGTACCTTCTTGATTGTGGTTAAAACATCTGTAATTAATTTTTCACAAAACAAAAGAATTCTAATGTATTTTTTGATATCCAACTTCCAAGGCACATATCACAATTAAAAATTCAAACTTTGTCTTTTAATCTTCATTTAAATATTCACAAAACTTTTGGTTGTACTTGAAACTTGTAGTCACAACCCCTTAAGAAATTATAAAGAATTGAACAGTAGATTTATTTTGTTCTTTCGAAATTAATTTAAATGACTAGATTAATTGTGATTGTAATTAAAATTTCAAAAAAACTTCGTTGAACATTCAAAATTTCGATTACTTTTACGAAGAATACGTACACTAATTCAGATTCTCCCGCCTCCTTTTTCCTTTCAAAGATACCTTTTATCTATCCTTTTCTAAGACTTGTTGAACGTGGGGTAATCTGCAATGTGCATTGAACAGATCGAGTGTGTAAAACAAGTTGTCATTTATCTCTATCCACAAGCTACATATTTCACTTTTTCGCAATCTAGAGAATTGCGTAGTAAAAATAATTGTACATGAAAACAAAAGTTGTATACAAATTGTGTTCATTCCACTCTTGACCTCCAAAGCTCAATTCCATTCAAAGATCAGACAGCAACAGCAACAGACCTCTTCATACATTCAGAATGCAGAGCAATTGTAAAATCGCATTAAAAAATATGCATGGGTTTTGCAAGCCTGATCATTATTTTTTCAAAATGTTGCAAAAAGTACACTCACAATTCGACCAACACACAATTAAAAGATTTGACACCACAATACAGTTTTACAGTGTCCACTTCCAAATTACTCTTCCCTTTGAGGTCACATTAAGAGGGCACTACTTACTTATTGCTTATCAGAATCTGTGTATCGTTTGGAAACTGGATATATAATATTTTTAACTACATCTATAAATTGTCTTATTTAATTTAGTTGAAATTATTTCCGAACCTCAGTCGTCTTCAGTTCCTCATTTTTCTTTTTGGACTCCCAAATTTCCTCTTTCTTTCTCGGTTGATTCTCCGTCCAACTTTGCAATTAGTAGGACTAAGACAGCTCAGCACAGAAATATTGGGAAACCAATATAAAAGATTTATTTCAATCTGACTGATACAATGGTTGAAAGTACAATGATGATTATAAAATCATTCTTACGACTATTTATATTCTTAATTTTATTGACGTCGTCTTGACGTCTTCGTCAATAGGACTCGTGGTTACTTATTCATCTTGCCTAATCTTGATCATAGTGATAAAATACATATTTCACAAATTATCCTATTTTTTCTGCTTCTGGCACTCATCTCGAGAATTAACTTCGGACTTTCCTTATTACCTACAGAATATAATAAATGTCCACAATTCAACCTTTGTCATATAGTATTTTCATAGTGTTCCCCTATTAAGCAAAATATGGACATTGCAGATGTCCAGATCGAAAACTTTGAACATCTGTTCAGAGTTTCCATCCTCATTTTCCTTATTCTATAAAAACTTAATCATCTAATGACTACAATACCATTCTTGAGTCATAGTGACGCACATGCTTAACTACAAAAAGGTTTTCGGCTTGACTTTTTTTTGTTCTTAACCTACATAGTACCTACTACGTCTTATTTTATCTTTAGTCATATTTTAGTTTTTACTAATGGATATCCAAGTTACTTGGAACAGTATTAAAAGCGAATAGAGGATCATGTCGTAGATGTAAATTTAAGAGCAATATTTACAACAACAACCAAAGGTCAACAACATTCAGATAAATTGCATTAATCATTCATAAAAATTTATTAATATTTTAATTAGTCCTTCTCAATTCAATACTATTGGGGGTATGAGTGACAAATAAAATTGTTCTTTCTCTCTATCCCTGTCTTATACAACTCTTACCCATATTTATTATATTATATTTTTACAATTTTCCTTATTGCATAACCATCAACTCTACTTGCTCATTACTACTTAGGTTAGATTCTAACCTATTCTTAACTACACATCATCTTTGATGTCCAAAACTGTACGAAAGATAATTTCATTCAGCCATAAATATTAATATGAACGCAGTAGCAAACAACTTTTCGACTGCGATACCAAATCTTGTCGGGAATGAAAGTGCAAGATAAAATGGGAAGATGATTTTGCCTAAATTTTTCAAGGTACAAAATGCCAACCAAAAATGTCAGTGGCCAGTACAGTGGATGCAAGGTCGTGTTCAAATTTTTGACTATTTTTCAAAAATGACTAGAAATGCCCAAAGGTGTAAAATCAAGCCAATGAGATTTCTCCTCACTCATAAAACTTTTTTTTGCTGTGATCAAACCACATTTATGCTATTTCCAAATTAATTCGTTTTATCTCTAATTGCAACTAAACTACTAAATGTATTTACTTGCCATATCTTAATTCCATCTCTCATTCATACCCACCACTTGTTGCACTCTACACGTTTTCACGTTCAATGGTTCCGGCTAATAGTAAATTGCCCGTATAAAATTAAACTCTTCCTTCAACTGATTCACCAATTTTTAAATGATTTGGACAGCCGCTTTGTCAACAAATTCTATCGCTTCCTTTCTCGAATCTCCAGCAACGTCACATCGACTATTAAACAGACGAGTTGCCGTACAAAAGCTCTGAGTACAAACATAGCCCAGAAAAATGACAAAGAAATCAACCAAAATATTTCCAGTAAAAAAGTAGCTGTGGAAAATGCCAAGCAAATTGCCCAAAAACTAAAGACCAAAATCCCTTGAGAATTTTCAAAGGACATCAAATATTGCAAATCTTGATCCTTTCTTGAACTTTCCATTTTCAAAAATCCATCAGCTTCATTTTGAAAATATGTCTCCAGATTCCTTTTGAAACTCATTTCCTCCCTTTTCATAATTCCCACTGTAGTGAAATTGTTCAACATTTGAAAAATCCCACTCGTGTGAAGTCTATTCGTTAGCTCATAGAAAATATTGGCAAAAGGATTGTGGAACGTCCAAAATGTGGTGATTGCATAAAGGGGCTCTTTTCCTTTTTTCCACTTGAGATCCTTCATTAAAGTTTTCAAAGTTTCTTCCCAAATCTCAATCCAATTTGTGTAGTGGACCATGACGGACTTGTCATTTGTAATTAAATACTTGATAAATTTCGGATCATTTTTATTTCGTAAATTCAGGATTTTAGTTCCGTTAGTTCTCAACTTATTCAAATAGCTGTTCCCACTAAAAGCGAGTTTAGGATGTGATAAAATTCGGTACATTTTCGATTTCTTGGTAGGAATTGCTATGTAATAATTGTATTTGGCTAATTGTTCAAAATTTTCTACAAACTCAATTTCCCTCTCAACAACAATTAGAGACTCGATAGACCCCGAGTAGCCGAAACTAATCAGCAGCGCCCCCAAATTCCAAAGGGAGAATAAAAATGCGAATCGTCTGTTCCAATTTTGGGATTGTAGCAGAAATGGCGACAAAATTGTCAAAAATATTTTACTAAAATTAATTAAATTGAAATTATGATTGTAGTTAAACTTTTTCGTTGTCACAAGCCCAAAGAAGAAAGACAAGATCACAACAGAAATTAATAGACAAATCCAAACGAATTTATCCATGGGATGAAATAGCGGGGAAATTTGAAAATTGGTTGAATAAGAATTGGAACCAATTTGCTTTCTTTGAACAGGGTAAAGGAAGTTGATGTAATCAAACCTTGTCGGGAAGACTTTGCAATAATTGCAACCGCTGGAAAGATGTACGTCCTGGTAAACTTTTGGGAGGAAATTATTTTTTGAATTCAGCTCCTCTTCTGTGGACAATTTTTTAAGTGACCTAAAAGTGGAGTTGGTTTGAAGAGACAGGTGGACAAGAAGCATCAACATTCCATCTTCACCTTGGACCATTTTTTTGCTTGGGAAGCGGATAAGATTTTGAATCTTTTCGTACAGATGGAGAAGAATACTCGGTGACAAGCTAGCTTGAGGGTACAGTAAAACTGTCCAGCCGTTCATCTTGAGATTGAGCTTAACTGGAGGTTTAATTTTAGTTTCTCTGGTCATCATTAAACTTTTAATTGTATGGGAATTTTTTTGAGTCTTCATCTCCAGTTGTGGAAATTCATTTAACATTTTTTTAAATTCAAAAATTTTCAAGGATTTCAAGCAAAGAAATTCCCCTTCCTGACAGTATGGAACTAATTTAAAAATTTCGAAAATTGTGCCCGATGAAAATTGAGAAACCCAAAAAAATTTTTGAGTAACCCTTTCAAAGTTGTGTTCAAAATTTTTGTAAAGGGTTTTGGAATTTAAATTAGAATGTTTTTCCAAATGGAGGGGGAGGAGATGGAAAATGAGAGTAAAATCCAAGTCAGTTGAAGATGGATTTGTTGTCTGGACAATGGATTGAGGATACTCCAAAATGATTGTTTCATCCAGGTCTGGAGGGGTCAAGGGGTCACTGGAAAAATTCAAATTGGGCTCAACGATATGGACGGTGCATGAAGAATGGAAAAAGGATTTCCATAATTCGACTAGTTCGATATCGTAAGGGTTTGTGATGTAGACTGTGGGTTTTTGAAAATGCTGGATATTTTCAAAATATTCCATTTCCCAAGAATCAGAGGGCCAACTAAATGACGGGTTTTGTTCAGCCAATTTGTACACGTAGAATTCGCATGAGAGAAAATGAGAGAGAAGCGTCGAGAGGAAAGTATTTATCGGACCATCTTTTAATATATTCCATTTGGCGGGGTATTTTGTGAGGGTTATTTGACTGTCAATTGACATTAGGATCAGCAAAAAAATGAATTTAGATGTCATTTTCGAAAAACTCTAAAAAATTTTGATTTTCAGTTGCCAAAAAAATTAGTTGAGATATTTGCAAAATCAAGAGCTGTTTTTAAGTTGATTTTTGGTAAAAATAAATTTGAATTGAAAACACAACCAAGTTTATATTTTACGTTAAGTTAATTTTCAACCATGAATTTGTACTTTAATGCAAATCTATGAAAGATGGAATTTTTTAAAAACGACCGACACATTCCGATTAAAAATTTTTCCCTTATGACAATTTCTCGATTCGGATTGACTTTGTTGTGCAGAAGGACATCACAACGACATTGAAAATGAAGTTGTACAATCCCCATTTAAAATTCATCAACGATTTGTTCACGAGGAGCTTCAATGTGTTGATTTGATTGAATTGTTCACCGCCCTTCAACATCCAAGTCGTATCAGGATCATTTTATTGAAACTTGAAAATCGTTTTTGAATATTCTTGTGATATTATTCCAATTTCAAGTACTTCTGAAGTTTGCTGACATTTTATTTAAAATTAATCAAAGTTAATTTTTCTGATTATTTGTTTATTTAAATCAATTTAAAATATTCTGTCGTTCTACTTTGTGGATTTGAATAATTCTTCAAGAGATTCTAAAGGGTTTGCTTTAAGATAAAAATGGAATTGATTATACTTAAATTGCATTTATTTATTTAAATCCAATTTCATTAAAATCAAAACTGAAACAACGATAAAAAATGAACTTGGGTGATGTTGGACATGACCACATGACATATTCTAACAAGGTCATATGTAGGTTATACTGCAAGGAGTATTTCAAATGTATTCGATGTAAATACAAGGTTAGTAGCAACAATAAACTGTGTACCAAAGTGAACAATGACCTATGAACTTCCTTGAAAAATATTAATAAATTATCATAAATTTAAGGAATACGCAGTAAGTGAACGATTCATTTTCATAAAAATGAGTCATCATTAGAACAAAAATAAGAAATTATAAAGAATAAACGAAAAACAACATTATCTTAGCCCTCATTATCAATTATCATAAATAATGTCAAATGGACAAAAATACGTAAACTTTAAACTTGGAAACAACTCAATTCTACAAACGTTTCAATCGTTTTCATAGAACAATTGTAGGTTTCGATCGATAACCTGTAAGATGGTATCATCACAGCTTATAAATATCGAATCATGATCGTTGTCTTAGTACTTGTTTGTAAACACAGGACATGATTCATCATGTAATAGGATGTAGTATCATGTGCAATGGAACAAAAATAATATTCAACCAACTGCAACTGTTTGAGATAATTTTAAGGACAACAAGAATATAAAATAAGTCAAGTTAGATTTACATAACGACAGTCAGGACAAAGGAAATGACAAAAAAATTTCTTGGACTTTTGATTTCGCTATTGTCACCATAAATATTCATAAATATTATCATATCAAAGTACGACTGATATGGGGGAACAGCCATTGTTGGACCACATTGTTTTTAACGACAAAGCATAAGTATTAAACGGATACAGAAAATGTTCATATTGTTTACTGCTTAATGTATGTTTAGTTGTCAACTATCCTATGGATTCTATAGAGAGGAATTTCTAAACAAACGTACAAGTACAACATCCTGATCAGAAAAATTGGCACGTATGTTTTCTTGTTTGGAAATATCTAAGACATTTTCTTAATTTGCAATTATGGTAACATCAACATTTTAACATGTTAATCATACAACTTGAGCTTATTCACAATTAATCTTGCTCCCGTCCCGGACGCACTAAATATTGTAGAGCATTCAATTTCGTGCTTAAAAAGTGCTATCTGCAATGGGAGCAAGATTCCTGTCCTACTTATTCAGAATTTTGAAAAATTGTCCAAAATTATGGCAAAAGTTACCTAAAAATTGGAGATTACGCTCTTAAGTTATTAAATACAGCTTATTTTAATGGAATCTCATGAAACTTGCAAGAATGATGCCTGTGGACATTGTCAGCTTTGGGGATGAAACGAAAAATTTATTGCCCCGCAAGTTTCACCTTTGGAGGTCACTTTGTAAATTGACATGTACTAGTTATAATTTTGGTCATAAAAATCTGAAAAAATTGAGAGACAGACAAACACCTGCTAAACATATTCTCTTTTTCTGTATCACCCAAATGGTAACTCTGTGACTTCTGTGACCTGTCAAACTTTTCAATGACCTTTGGAGGTCACACTTTTGATTTTCTGATGACACTCAAAACAGAAATATGGTATAGAATCTTCTTATCTATCCGCGTTATTTTTTTCAGATTTTTGTGATCTACTGTGTCACTGATAGAGGTCATTTTGAAAGGTGACGTTTTGAGGTCAAACTTTTGGACAGTCATTTTTTCTGTCAATTGGAATGTGTTCGGGAGTGCTTTGCTGAATTATTTGTATAGTTCCAAAAAAATTCAGCAACAATTGACACATTTTGAAAAACTCAATTTTTCGATTTTACCGAAAATCATTCGAAATCAGTGTTTGAAAATTTTGTTTATTAAAACTCATGTCCGATTCGGATTCTGCATAATTTTTTACACTAATGGGTCCTTTTACATGTTTTTCTGATGTATATTGTCTCCGATAATGAGATATTTGCTTATCCAATACGGCTCTAATCGTAAGAACGATATTTACAACAACAACCAAAACTCAGCAACGTTCAGATAAACTGCAGTAATCATTTGAGGAGCTTGTTTCCAAAAGGACGTATCTTTTTTATGCCCCTGCATGAGTATGCGCAGATGTATTTCACTCGCAACTAGCGCCCATACCTACACAGGGGCCAAATCGAGATACGTCCTTTTGGAAACAAGCTCTTCATTTGTAAAAGTGTGTGTATATTTTAATGAGTCCTGCTCCACTAAATACTATTGGGAGTATGAGGGACAAATAAAATTGTTCTGTCTCTCTGTCTCTGCCTTATCCAACTCCTACCCATATTTATAATATCATATTTTTACAATTTTCCTTATTGCGTAAACATCAATTCTACGTGCTCATTACTATGTAGGGTAGTTTCTAACCTATTCTTAACTACGCATCACATTTGATGTCCACAACTGTTCGAAAGATAATTTCATTCAGCCATAAATATAAATATGAACTCATTAGCAAACAACTTTTCGACTGCGATACCACATCTTGTCGCCAGTGAGAGTGCAAGATAAAATGGGAAGATGACTTTGCCTACATTTTTCAAGGTACAAAATACCAATCAGAAAATGTCAGTGGCCCGTACAGTGGATGCAAGGTTGTGTTCAAATTTTTGACTATTGTTCAAAAAAAAAAACAGAAATGCCCAGAGGTGTTAAATCATGCCAATGAGATTTCTCCCCACTCAAACAAAATACTTTTCTTTGCTTTGATCAAACCACTTTGATTGTCAAGGGTATTCAGTAACGGCCAGTTACAATTTGTAGCTTACAAACTCTAATTGGACACATGTAACTTCAAACCACACTTTCAATGGATAATGATTATGGTTCATGAAATTGATTGTTAAATTATTCAAGTTCAAATTAGTTGGTGTAATTTAATACATGATTACGCCCCCGAAAATAATTTCATAAAAATGGAAGTCTTCAGATAATAGTCTTTTGAAATAGTGGCACTCACTTGCTGAGTATAAGTAGTGTGACCGGAAGTTATTTTCGATTGAAAATTGATACGAGAT